>JAEANM010012956.1:0-14602 GCA_017656035.1 Myanophis thanlyinensis | reverse complement strand
CTCAAGAGTGATGGGTCTTACTGAATATATGGCTCTTACTGAAATAAATTTCCAAATATTTTACTTTCATGGCTCTCAGAATCAAAAAGTTCCCGACCCCTGGTATATGGTCTCCTGCTTGAGCAGGAGGTTGGACTAGAAGACCTCCAAGGCTCCTTCCAATTCTGTTGTTCCGCATTCTATCCTCCATCTCTGGTTTGCCACAACACTACTCTGCCATATTCCCTTAAAGAACATTGTATTGCAATTCTATACACATCTTCTCACTTATTTAATTAAATGTGTATGAGATTGCAGACTAACTTCTTCTGAATAGTTCATAAGGCAAATATTGTAGAATATATTGTCTTTGTAATGGTATCCTTGGTCAACTTAATTATCAAGAAAGAAGCAGTTTCACTAAATAAGAAGACTGTTAATTAGGTGGATAAATTTTAAAAATAACCCAAATGTTTCTAGGAAAATTTCTCTTTGAGAAGTTCACTTTAAATGAAAGATGACGCTTCAAAAATGCACATATTTTAAAGAATTTGGAACTTTATGCTGCTACTTTCAGAGAATCTACAGTTCATTGTCCCAATGCAGATAAACAAATGGATTCAGTAAGTCCCAGTGAACTTCTCTCTTCCAAAATTCCAAGAAAAAAATTGCCCCATTGCTGTGAGAAATCAAAACTCTATACAGGCTTCTTCAGGAATGTTGAAACAGAGCTAAATTGCCACCAATAGTGGCTATGTGGCTGAAATAAAACTGCAGAGTCAACAGTTTCCTTCACTTATTATAGACCAGACTAGTGGCTATGATCGCTCCTTCACCACAAATAACTTCTAGATCAAGTAATGAAAACTATTGTGTGAGTAAAGGCCTGAGGATATGAATGCTTCAAATGAACATTATCTTCTTTAACTCCTGCAATTTTAATTTTGTTTTATCCATTTCCATCAAACTGTAGGATTTGTCTTAAAGTAATACATAGCATAAAGCAGAAAATTACAAACCATTCCCTTACTTACATCTTGGTTCCCCATGCCCCAATAAACATTTCATTATATGTATTCATGTATTTCTAGGCACCTCACCTTTTAAAAGTAAATGTTGCTTTGCAGTATAAAAAAACCTGAGCCTACCTTTACCTTATGATTGCTTTTCTTCCCGTTAGCCCATTTCTCTCTTTTCTTCCAACCGAGCACCAGGAGTTTGAGAGAAAATTGTGCTACAATTTAAAATATAGTCATATGAAAATATTGTAGCACAAGGCTCATTTGTGCTTTTGAAATTTCAGATGGAACATTATGGTATGAGGAACATGTAAAGAAATACTAGTAATAAGAAACCTTTCACTCAGTTGAACTTTTTTTTGTTGGTTTAAAATGCCAAAAAGGTAAAGTATGCACATAATTAGATGTTGTCCTGCCATAATACATCACTTTTATGAGAATGCCAATGCTCCCTGACACAGTGTGCCCAAGCTGGCAGGTCTATCTCTAAATAGGTATGGCTGAATGGCTGACATGGACCTTGGATGTATTTCAAGTGATTCTTTTATTTTTCAAAGTTGCCCACAAAGTCTAAATATCATTGATTTGGGTGACTGTAAGCATGTTGAAAATAATAGTCATGCTCACTATAATTTTCTTTGATAAATTGATTTTTGCTGCTGACTTTATATTTATTGTTTATCATTTGTTTGTTTGTTTTGTTACTGTTCTTCAGGGATACTTCTGAAATCTCTTAGCAATCTCCTATGCAGGAATGTTTTTATTTGATAAGAAGTCCCCTGGGAGAGGGGGCGGTATATAAATCCTGATTAATAAAAAAATAAAAAAATAAATAATTTTATCTAAAGATGTTGGGGCAGAAGATTTAAAGGTAGAAAATTGTGAAATATTAGTTTTGGAATTACTACATTAATTTTGTAATTATTATTACAAAACAATAAAAATAAAACAAATATTCTACTCTAATACAGAACAAATACAAAAATTGGCATCAGAATTGAGAAGAACGGTTTAAAACCACATCACCTTGAGTGGCTCTGCACAGTCCTAAAATGCACTAGACTTTCCTGATCCTTCTTAACTCTTCATAAATGACTACAAACATCCCTGATAGTTCAGATAATCATCATTTATTCCAGCATTTTTTAAATAATAGTTAACCAGATTCATCTCTTGTGTTTACTCCCAAAATTGCTCCACTGTAAGGATCTATGACAATTCACCGTGGCCAATTCACCATGACCAACTTGCCATGGCCATCTCGCCACAGGACAACTCACTGCAGAACAAGATTTACACTAATATCAATGAAATGGTGGAATAGAATCATTAAAGAAAAGCTGCAAAATGAGGTAAAAACTAAAATAATGTTTTTTAATTTTAAATAATTAAATAGAATTGTTAAATTGTCCCACAGCAAGTTGTCTGGCGGCAAATTGGCCATGGTGAATTGTCCCGTGGTAAGTTCACCATGGTGAATTGGCTGTAGTGAGTTGGCTCATTCCCCTACTGTAACTGATATTTGGAAATAAGATGCTCACTGTCCACAGTCAACAATGACTAGGACCCTTTATAAAAGCCTTTCATGAATATATCTAATTTATCCAATCCCCTTTTGAAGCCACACAAGATAGTGGCCTTTACTACATCTTCCAGATGATGAATTCCACAAATTAATTATCTTTCTAGGTTTCCTTTCTACATATTTTTACTAGATCAGCAGGCACACTGAAAAATGTCAAATGTCATAGAGGCTGCAGTGATACTTATTTTCTGATCCTGAAAATGAAAAAAAATCCAGAATATTGCCCCTGTAAAAAGAAGTGGGGGGGAAAGAAGGGAGGGAAGAAGAGTGGGATAAAATGTAGTATCAGTTTTGGCAGCATCTCCTATGAACTGTGAGTCTTGCATTTGCTGAAACTTACTGAGTACAGATTCCAGAACTGGCAGTCCCATATATTTACATTGCACTGATAGTAAAAGAAGAGAATATTGCCAGCATGATTATTGTATAAAAAGAATGATAGGTAAACCTCATCACAAAATAGTGCTTGTTGGATAAATTTCAGTTGCTTTTCTGGTATTAAATCTGTGACCACGATGTTGCCTAACTACTATGCTACCAGATAAGTAATAATTGAAATGTGTTACGCTAATTATTGGTTTGCTTCTACATACTTTTTTCTTGATTTAATATATCAAAAGAAAAGAAACAAGAAAAAGGAGGTGGAGAAAAAGAAAAGGGATAAAAAAGACTAAAACCCCAAAATAAATTCCAATGGGGGGGAAAAAAATCACAAAAACATAATACATTGCATAGGAGTGACCACATTGAATAATATTTATTAATCCTTCCATGATGTGAGAACAGAATGAATTCATGAACAGAAATTGAATATACTGTATATTTATGATCCAGATTTATAATCTGGGTTATACTTCATTCCAACATTGAAGAATAATGTTTTTATAGCCTCTAGCTTAATAAACCTACTATTCTTGATAAATTGATAAATTCAACATTCTTAAAATACAATGCAGGACTACATTTATAACTTTAAATCATATTCATCATCCTAATACCATATTATATATTATATATGTTGTGTTCACTGAACAACATAGACAGACAGGCAGAGGAGTTTTAGCTAACCTTTATTTCTAATAAAAGCTAACAATAAAGACCGCACGCAAGCCTGCTCTCTCAGCTGACTCCAGCTAACAGCTCCCTTTTAAACTCAGCTGTCAGACAGCTGGCCAATCAGAACGCTTCTGTGTTCCCACTCTATTCTCTTTCCCTCTAACAAAGAGAAAACTTTAAACTATTTGCAACATATAATATATAATAATGAGATAAGCCCATATCTCATTATCCATTTCAAAACCATGAAGCCTACAACGAATTCTTTTTAAACATTTATGCAGTTTCCAGTAATAGCAATAGCACTTAGACTTATAGTACATACCACTTTATAGTGCTTTACAACCTTCTCTAAGCAGTTTACAGAGTCAGCATATTGCACCCAACAGTTTGGGTCCTTATTTTACCCACCTCAGAAGGATGGAAGACTGAGTCAACCTTGAGCCTGGTGGGATTTGAACTGCTAAACTGCAGGCAGCCGACAGTCAGCAGAATTAGTCTGCAGTACTGCACTCTAACCACTGCGCCACTGAAGCTCTAAACATGAACAACGAAAAGAATCCTAAATGTAATTTAAAACTTACTCCTCCTGACCCTATGATTTTCTTCATTGGATAAAGGAAAATATGGTTTTGTCCTCATCAAACACTTTGCATCCTACGTAGTTTGCTCCCTCCGTGCAGCCTATCCTGTCCCTGACAAAAACTAAAAAAGGCTTCTTGTATTCTGTTTTCAGTAATTGACCCAAAGCAACAGAAAAAGCTTCTGTGGAGACACAGTGCCTATGGAGAAGTTTCTTCTGGATATTACTGAACTGGATATTACAGGCAGGCAGGCAAACACAGCAAATCACTCTTTTTTTCCTGGCCTTCTGTTTCTGGAAGCATCTATAAAAATGTGTTGTCTGAACTTTCATCAAAGGAAAGCAGTCGCTTGAAGATTTTCAGCTTATTGAAGCAAATCAAAAGTTATTTCTTTCTTCTACATGGCTTCCCCACCACCACCACCACCACTTCATAATGACCTCAAGAACTTTATTTCAGGTCTGTGCTTCTTTTGCTTAACTGTTTTGCTGAATGTTTAATTTTGCTTTCTTTTTTTTTTTTTCTTTTTTGCAAGTTTTTGTATCTCTAAATATTTGACTCTGAATATTTTGACTTGCCTTCAGAAGTTGTGGGGGCTCCAACATTGGAGGTTTTTAAGAAGAGATTGGATAACAATTTGTCTGACATGGTATAGGGTTTCTTGCTTGAGCAGGGTATTGGACTAGAAGATCTCCAAGATCCCCTCCAACTCTGTTGTTCTATTATGCTGGACAAAGTTACAATGCCCAATGTGCTAACTAAAAGATTCCCATGGAATACAGTGGGATTAATTTCCAAACACAATGTATATGGAGGTAAGGGTGAAAGCATTTACTTTTCAGGTCTTTATATATGTACTATAACTATGTACATCTACAATATAACTATATACTATATCTAATATAATAGAAGTTTATATCATGGTGACCCTCTAGTTTTGGCTATTATGATATTAAAAAGATGTTGGGGCTCTACTAAGAGTGCAGGGAAGAACAACAAAGATGATTGGGGGTTGCAGGATAAAACGTATAAAGAACAGCTGCAGGAATTGGGTATGTCTAGTTTGGTGAATAGAAGGTAACGACATGATAGCAGGGTTCCAATATCTAAGGAGCTGTTACAAAGAAGGGGGGGTCAACCTATTCTTCAAAGCACCTGAAGGCAGGACAAGAAGCAATGGATGGAAACTAATCAATGAGAGAAGCAACCTCAAACTAAGGAGAGACAGTGAGAACAATTAACCAGTAGAACGACTTGCCTCCAGAAGTTGTGGATGCTCCATCACTGGAGACTTTCAAGAAGAGATGGGACAGCTACTTATCTGGAATGGTATAGGGCTGTGATGTAGAACCTATGGCACGGGTGCCACAGGTGGCATGCAGAGCCATCTTGCTGGGCACACAAGCTGTCAGCCAACTTACCTCCGGCTGAGCATGCACATGCGATTGTGCATGCATGCATGCTGATTGCAGAGACCCAGCTGGTCTTCAGGCCTCCGCTGTGCATGCACAGGAAATCCAGCTGGTCTTTGGAGCTCTCCTGCGCATGCACACACGATTACTTATGTGTGTGTGAGTGCCTGTGCACAGCACATGTGTATTGCACATGCAAAAGTTGCATGCATGCGCAGATGGTGCAGTTGCACATGCACGCATGTGGAGGAGCCGTACGGAAGTGCAGATGGCATGTGCAAAGCACGTATTTTTTGGCACTCGGTAAGTAAAAGGTTTGCTACCACTAATATAGGATCTCCTGCTTGAGCAGGGGATTAGACTAGACGACCTCCTAACTCCCTTCAAACTCTGTTATGCTGTTAATTATTCTAGATAATTCTCTTATAAGTTTTCTAATTCCTAGTTTAAATAATTTTTAAAAGTCTTTTTTTTTTTTACAAAAGTTGTTCATTTGTTTTGGATTAGTTTTTTCCCCTTGTTTTGATTTAATCTTATTTTTGCATTCATATTACCTTTTAAAGATATTGCTTCCATTTTTACATTTCTGTACCTTGTAACATACTATAAGACTGTGTACATGATTGCATAAATTGAAATAAATATATTTTAGACAGTTTAATTTAGTAATAAAAAGATATTTAACTAAGTTCCCAGGGGACAAAGTAATTCAATCTTTTAATAGATGTCTCAGCTGGGTTCAGATATGCCTTGTGCTGTGAATTATTTTTTCCTCTATTCAATTTACTATAATTAAATACAAATTGTGCAAGAAATAATGAAATGAAATGAAATGGGGAGGGGAGGGGAGGGGAGGAAAATCATTGTATGCTTTTTTCTCCAGTGTATTTATTGTTTATTTATTATGATAGCTCTCATCACCTCCTAGACAGGAGCTGCTAGGGTTATAAAAGATGTCCATTACTGACCCCTTCAAACTAAATGTGGACCCCTTCAAACTAAATCTGCAAAATAGGATTAATTAAAGCATACACATATCTCTATATTTTTTTAAAAAACGTCATTTTTTGTTAAAAAGTAAATTTGAATTATTTGAGATACATACACATACGTACCACATGCACAAATACTTTATACATAATTAAATTTGGAAATAAGACTTGTTTTTCTTCCTCTGCTTGAACAAAATAGAATATATGGATTTTTTAAAAGATATTTTGGAACAATATTTCCTTTAGCAACAGAAAGAAAGATAGTGCTTCATAGCAGGGTCAACAATCTGCCATAGGCATCTATTTTTCCAGAAAGAAAATAACTTCCCTTGTAGAATTCTATTAACCCCTTGACTGAGCTGCCAACAATTTAATCCTTCTTCTAGCTTGTATTGCCCATTTATATGCAGTTTTGCAGATTTGGTTCCATGCCAATTAAACGCAGCAGTTCAGCCAACATTAAAAGTCTACATACAGCATACGGAACATTGCAGTAAGATTTTGTTATAACTAAAAGAATTTGCTATAGAGCTATAAATATATTTGGCCAATATGAAAATATAAAGAGAATAAACCAGACTATATAACTGGATCCAATACTATTTTCCTTATTTATAAACCTAGTGGTTATTAATGTTTTTTGCAACCAATATATTTAGCTTATTATATCTTCTGTTTCTGATATGTACACATTTTCACAACACACTGATTCAGAAGATCAGGAATATATTAGCCATGATTTAATTGGTTATTTTCAATATGGCCTGACATTCCACGTTACAAAAAACCTATTAGCTGCAAAATCTAATTCAAACCAGCAGTTGGGATGACCTGAAAAGGCAGGGGATGAGTACACTTCCACACAAAAGGATTATACATTTTCCAGACATTAGGAAGTGGAACAGGACTAATCTTTAGCCCAACCTATGCCCAACCATAGATTGCTGCCTTTCTGCCAGGACCTTCTCCCTACATTTCAGGGTTTTTTGGTCCTGTTGATCTACCCAGTCACCCAAATGCCAAGACTTACTCCAAAATTGTCATGAAAGTACTGGTACTTTACCAATGCCATATCTGAATGTAAACCAAAGAAGGAAATATGTAGAGAAGCTTCATGATGGATCAGCAAAAGAAGGCTTAACCAGCTTGGATCATCTTTTAACTAAACCCACTAGATTTGATATCACCCAACTTTTCTCTAATCATATTTCACCGTTCATATGAGAAAAAGTGTCCAAAGAACACCTATTATATTTATTTTATGTTTACCTGCTTCTATCATACCAAACAAGGGGGGCCTGCAAGACAGTTCACTTTTATTTTAAGTCCAAGATTTATATTCTTATTCTGAAGAAGTAAGCAGCTGCTAATAATTGAATGTTTATGTAACAAAAGTATCTGCTAACCTTACATTGAAAAACTTGTATTTTGCTTTGTTACTGCTGAATTTTGAGCAATTTCCATTGATAAATCATGCTCCTCTGAAGTTTATAATTCCCATCCATCCACTGGCAGCTCCTGAATCTAGAATTACGGTAACTGTATCCTTCAGAGTTCAGTCTTACCAACTGACTAATAAAGACTATTTAAGCAAGCAGTCTTATGCTGCATCCCTCAAGGGGTGGCCACAAATTCTAATCCCACCTTAGCCATGAAAGCCAACTGGATGACTGTGGGTCAGTCACTTTCAGCCCAACTCATGTCACTGGGTTACTGTTGTGAGGAAAATAGGAGAAAGAAGATGTGCTGAATATGTTCACTTCCTTGAGTTATTTGTAAAAATAATAAAGGTGTGACATAAACAAACAAACAAACAAATAGTGGCTATAAATTGTTCCTTAAAGGAGCTGGAATGCATATTGTAAAACATGTCTGAGTCCTTTTTTAGGGCTGTCAGACTTGCACACATCCATAAAATGAAGCTGATTACATGTCTTTATTAACCCACTCATAGCAGACACTGTAAATTAGTCAAAACCATCATTTTTAAATATCATTCTTGCCCAGAATTACATTGTCTACTTTAGGAGTGACAAGCTGTTGGATTCTAAATAAACTCCTGCTTTCAGTTGCCCTAGCCAAAATGGCTTGATGGTGAGGAATGCAAGACAATGTAGTTCAGCAACATCACATGAGCCATAATTTGCCCACTATTTGCTATTGATTGTTCCACAATATTTTTTTCTAGCTTCCCCATCTAGTCTACAGCCTTTGCTATTACTTGATAGTGCCCCATCCTAATAAGGTTTGATCCTACATAGCCTTTTGAGATCAGATATACACATACACACATGGATATACATGGACATGCAAACATGTGCACACATGACACACTTGAAGCATTTGGTAAATGCTTTCTGTGATTCAAAAAGGCATATACAATATAAATGCATTTATCTTTAAAGTGAAACAAAATATTGATTTGGAAGGAAAAAGGACTATGGAAACCAAATCAAACCAAAGCTAGCAAAGAAGCAGCATCCTACTTTATCCTCATTGCTCATCAATATGTACTAGATACAGCAGAATATATACAATGTGCCATAGTACAAGATTCTGTTTGCTGATCACAAAGTGACCACTGCAGTTTCCTTTGATTGAGGGAATGGAGTGATTTCATATGAAAAGGAAATTAAATGAAAGGACAGTTGAAGTGAAAAATAAATAACAATGACCAAAAAATTGTGCTTGAAGAACTGCTGCCACTGATAGCCAAGCTTTCCATCACTCCCTAGTGGTCTAGTTTTTGAGGTTGTAGTCGCTTGTTTCTATGAGAGCCAAAAGTGCAATGAGCTTTCTAAACATGGTCTTCTGCTCTCCAGGGGCCTTTTTAAACTCTTGGGGATCATATGTAATATCCCTTTCTTTTAAAGAAGTAATGTATGAGAAAGTGTTCAGACTGCAGATTAGGACCTGCTTATTAGTAGTTCTATCTAGCTGCACTGTTAAGGACCTTTCATCTGAGGAGAAAGAGAAATATGTGTTTTTATCAAGCCCTTTCAAAAGCCAGTGAATAGCTTTCTTTATGTCTTCTCAAGTGCTTATGTTGAATAGAAATGGGCACACATAAATGTTCCAAGGGACATGAAGCTGCTGCCTTTTAAAGTCATAATAATATAAAAGCTTCCCAAAGCAAACCTGGCTGATATTTGCCCATGGTAATGAGATCACTGATAGCATGAGATTTAAAATTTAATTTATTCTTAACCCACTTCTGTTTCATCTTTATTATCCAAGTCAACATGAATTTTAAAAATAGTAGGGAACAGAAACACACCTTTGAAAATTTAATTTATACTTACATACAGAGAAATTAGCTTCTATTGTAATCCATGGAGAATACTGCCTTCTGAATAAAAGTAGTTGATTTCTGTAGAGCTCTAAACCCATTCAAAAGAAATGTAAATACAATGAAATGCAGGACTAATGTGTTTTAAAAAGTATAATTGTGATTTAAAAACTCATAAAATTATTCATTGAAAATGAATAAAGAAAAGATCAAAATGTTGGTTAAAAATTTAACAGATAAAGAAAAAAAAGAATTAGTAGAGGATACTACTAGTAGTGGGTATTCAAACAGTGAAAACAGTGAAATATTTAGGAATTTTATTAATAGCACATTGTGGAACAATTAAAGGAGATAATTATAATAAATTATTACAAACAATTAAAATGGACCTGGAAAAGTGGAAACATTTACAGTTATCATTGATGGGGCAGATAGCCACTATAAAAATGAATATTGTACCAAGGTTATTATATTTATTTCAGACAATACTGATAAAACAAGATAAAAAATATTTTGAAGCTTTGAATAAGATGATGGTAAATTATATATGGCAAGGAAAGAAAGTAAGAATAAAGTTAAAATTATTACAAGATGCAAGAAAGAGAGGGGGCTTCAGATTACCAGATTTTGAATTGTACTATCAATCTGTAATACTTACGTGGATGAAAGAATGGATAGAATTGAGAAATGTGAGGCTATTGACACTGGAAGGTCATGATCTACAACTGTGTTGGCACGCCTTCTTATGGTATGGAAAGAATAAAATGCACAGATGTTTTCAAAGACACTATGAGAGAGTTATAGGAAAGAAATTGTATATGTGATTTTACATGTATTAACAGTAGCGAGGATAGTATTTGCACAAAATTGGAAAATGGAGGAAATACCAACAGAAGGAAAAGTGGTTACAAAAATATTAGAATGTACAGAAATGGATAGATTAACTATGGAAATAAATGAAAAAGAAATAAGTGAATTTAATAAGAGATGGGAAGCCTTTTATCAATGGTTAGATGAGAGGAACAAGAAATAGATATAGATAGAAGATAAGGTACGATTGGTATAATAGAGACATGGAGAATACAAATAATATAAATTGTTGAAAAGGCATTGTATGACATAATTTGATATGATATATTGAGATGTATAATTATGGTTATGTTATATTTAGATAGAAGGTAAAAATCGATGGTAGTAGATAATATATTTGCTTACCCTAGTGGTGCGTGAATTGATGAATGTTGTATTTGATTTATAAAATGGAAAAAATAAAAAACTTTTCAAAAAAACTCATAAAATTTCATCAGAGGCTTTATTAACATTATCCAAGTAATTAAATTTGGAGGAGAAAAAAAATCTAATCAGCTCCATCAAAGATCATATAGGAGGAAAGAGAGAAACTGTCCCATTTATGTGAACACTGATTCATCTTCTAAGAAATGCAGAATAGCTTATACATAATTCCTTGGAACTAAAGTCTTACGGCATTTGAAAAAAGTGATTAAAAAAACAAAACTGGTATGAAATCCATCATTAGATTTGTTTATGATCTTGAGTAATTTGACAATTAAGTAATCTTGTAATGCTAGTAAATAAAATGATATTTGAGCACTGTCTTTAAGAAGTGGGGGCATGCTCTTGCCATTCATTTCAGCACCAAACTATTGGCTTAGCCTTTCCTAAAGATATCCACATGGTAGCAAACCAGCATCTCACCCATAAGCATTCACACCTAAAGCTGCCAACTGTATTCAACTTTATATCATTTTCTCCAATAATTTCTCATCCTAGTTGCCTTTTTGCCATATTTCATTTGAAATAAATATATATAATCTGTGGAAAAAATTGTTGGAAAAGTTAATCAGATTCTACTTGCCTCCATTTCAACTCACATGATTTCCGTTTGCTAATTTACTGTAATTTGGCATTAAAGACAGACTATACTAAAGAGAATTCTGTATGAAAGTATTCTTTTTTAATGTGTTATCTTCAGTTATTCCATTTAAGTAAACCAAATTTACTTGTTAGAACTATTTGAACCCTGATTTCATTAATCAAGTTTATCCTATTATATTTACACCAGTATGTTGAAAACAACATTATTCTCTACATATTTTTTGGAAAATCTGTTATAGCATTTTATTTCAGGAACATGAACAGTTTTACCTGACAATAACCTTTCTATTATAGTTATATCAGTTAAAAGTAGTAGTTCTGAAGTGTGACAAAGCATATTCTCCCTTTCTCTTTCTCATAATCTTTATTAAAAATGCATTGATCCAAAAGGAGCATATTAATGTTTCTTTATATTGAAACATAAAGATGTTTTTATTTTCTAACTTGAATTCTGGTCTTTTCGTGGTAATGTCCTTGAAAGCTGTGTAGTTTTCTTGGTTGCATTTCAGAAGCACTTGACATTATTTTCTTCTGAAATGTTTTTGTTTTCAACTTCAGATATAGCCTATAGGTATTCTTTAGTAATTTCTTCTCCAAATAATAATCTGGCGTGTCCTTATTTGTTTTCTGGGATTGAGCAAATTCAAATTAGTTGCTACCACCTATCAGAGAGTACCTATCAAAAATTAATATTGCTCAACCCACAACATCGCATATGATTATGCTGCATCCCTTTATCTCAAGCTAATGTAATATTTTAGTATTACAAGGTGAACCAGACAGGAAACACGACCAGATCAAATAATTCCACTTCATTGTAAAGCTGCTTTGACAGAATCCTGCAGGTTTGAAAGTACGATTCTCCCCTTCTTCTTTACAGCCCAGAATGTAGGGGGGATTTCTTCTGAACTTCTTGCCCCACTCACTATCCAGTTATGTATCTCTTGTCTGATTGTGCCCTTGGGCAATGTCTCTTTGCTCAGTCTCTCAAAGTCTTTCTCATATACCATTATACTTAAAGACAATCCTTAGTTTATCTGTTTGGAATGCCTCTGCTTTGATAGACATGAGCTGGTCTAGTTAAAACCAGGCATATTGATTTCTGGAATGAAATTTGGTAGGAATGGTACTTCATAGCTCAATGGAATATTAACGAACTACTTGTGTTATTCACTGCCATTTTAAAATGTCCATGTGGGCTTGTCAATATGGCTTTTGAAATGTAATAAATTAATATCCTTACTTTTTTTAATTTTTGGACAGATGGTACAAATAGGGCTGAATGATGCATAGTGCTGTCCCTAGACTTATTTACAGCACAGGAGCTGTCCTCTGGTGGCTGATTATCTGCTTCATTTAGTTGAAAAGAAATTAACCTCTGGTTTCCATGCTAATGACTCATCAGGTAATGTATCACTAGCACTAAAAAATAGGACCAAAAAGGCATTGGTCTTAAATCCTAACAAGCCCCATTAAAGAGCCAATCGCTGTATTAAAACCCACGAGATAAGACAATCATTTCTATCTGGTAGCTGGAAATAAAGTTTGAGAAAAGAAGGAAAATTAGTTTTGCTATATCATGTAATTTTTAAAAAATGTATTTTTAAATGTTTTCAATTTACACATTTGAACATATACTGTAAATAATTGAAAGAGGTGTGCCTGTTCAGTATAAAAAAAAATCCAAAGAAATCCAGTCTGGTTTATTACTTGGCATTTTCCTATCCTAACTTACGTCTGGAAATATGATTCAGTTCTGGTCAACTTTGTAAAACCACTTACTGTTAAGCATGTCAAATGTACAATTTCTGATGTGTTGGTAATAATACCAAACCAGTAATCATATGACTGCCCCTGCAGATTAAAGCCTCATTATTGAACCACACCCTAATAAGTATGTTTTCCATGAAGAGTCAAAACAAACTATATGGCAATGTCATTTGAGCTCCATTTGCCTTAGAAAAAAATGTTATTTCAGCCTTTCCCAGTTTGAAAGCCAACCAAGAAACAACAATTTTCAGAATTCTCAACCAGCATGCCAATATAATCTTGGGCGTTGCAACAATAGTATATTTGAAGGCACCAGATAGAAAAGGCTGAGCTATGTTAAGAGGTTGTTTAGAGTGGACTAATGCATTGCTCCTATAATCTTTGAGACATGTCCATGGCTATAATGGGATCTCATGGTTTCTTTAATGCCTGGCACTATTAAAGCAGCTGTATCATAAATGCTGAAGTATCCCACCATCTTAAAATTTTTCTACATCATAATTCTATCAACTTCCTCAGGAATGCCATGGGCAACAGGATAACTGCTGTACCTACACTAACTCTGGTATGCTAAGTATTCACACTTTGCACATGATATCATCACTCAGCAATGAACTGTCCACTTTAGCCCTTAGTGAGATAATAAGAACTGACAATTTCTGCAACTTCCACATTTTGAACTTATACTTCTCACTTCCATCTGTTACATGGATAGGAATGACTGGAAAAATCAAGGCAGAGGAAATGGTCTTGAAGGACAGGAAGATGAGCCACTGCCTAAGGCAACAGTCAGATAAGGGGGACTTGA
The DNA here is from genome assembly GCA_017656035.1 of Myanophis thanlyinensis. Lineage (NCBI taxonomy): Eukaryota > Metazoa > Chordata > Lepidosauria > Squamata > Homalopsidae > Myanophis > Myanophis thanlyinensis. The sequence continues at coordinate 212 of JAEANM010012956.1, read as the reverse complement.
ATCCAAGTCAAGTAAATAATGTAAGAAAATGTCTCAGACAAACACTTACCTAATTAACATGAAAATCAAATCAGGGAAAGAGTAGCACATTCAAAGTTGCAAAATTTTGTTACTAAGCTGTTACAATAAAATTATTGTTTTAGCCGAAAACCCGGTCAAAATCGGGTAAGAATTACTCAGACGCAAGGTCAGTCTAAATGACCGCGAGGGGT
>JAEANM010012954.1:0-14603 GCA_017656035.1 Myanophis thanlyinensis | reverse complement strand
CGATTTCTTTCCCCCCCCCCCCCCCACACACACACACAATCTCTATTTTGCAAACGATCCAAAATTAAAAGCGCCCTTCGATGCCATCGAAGCAGGATTCACAGCGGCCGCGTTTATCGACGCCGCCTAAGCCCGATCGCCTTGGGAAGCGAGCAACCGCAAGAGGCAGGCTCAGACGAGATCTGGCCCCACCACCCCCCTGGAGTGGAGGTGGTGGAGTGGGGCAGGAATTTCCCAAGCAACCGAAAAGAGAGTTGGGGGGGGAGGGAGGGAAACGAATCGGCGTGCCCATTTAAAGCAATAAATAATAATAAAACTTTCCTCCTCCTCCTCGAAGGAATAGCGACCCCTTTCCTAAATGGGTTTACTTCGGGAAGAGTTTCTGCGACTCCTTTCTGGGAAAGGGCGGCTGCGGGAGGCAGGGCGGGAAGGAAGGTTGCGTTCGGGCGTCACTCCCACTGCTCCGCTGCGGCGGCGGCAGCAGCAGCAGCAGCAGCTAAATTTATTTTTATTTTTTTCCCGTGCATGTTCGCGCGTGCATTTATCTCCCCTCCGTCCAACAGCGAGAGTGAATTTGGGTTTCCTGTAAATTTCCCAAATGGAGGAGGGGACTGGATTGATGGGAGAGGGGGGGGGGAGGAGGGAGGGCGTGTGGGCGGTTCGAGAGCGCGAGCGGAGAATGACATATTGTCTAGCGAGAGAGGCCGGTCCTCCCCTCTTGTGCCCTTTCGCCATTGGAGCAGCCGGCGATGACGCGCAGCACTGCTGCTGACTATTTGAGGTGGCGGCAGCAGCAGTAGCAACATTGGGACGAGCTGGTGGTGGCGGCGGCGGCGCTAACAACAGCGGGGAGACGGGAAGGGAGCACACGTACACGCGAGGAGCGCACACGCGGACGGCCACGGGCGCCCGGTCCTGCAGAGCCGCGGCTCCTGCCGACTTTCGAAGGAGGAGAGACGCAGACTCGGCAAGAGGCGAGCGGAAAGAAGCATCTCCAGCCGGGAAGCAGCGGAACCCCCGGACTCTCCAGCGTAAGAGGACGCTTCCCTCTCCTGCAGTTTGGCCTCGCTTTTAAAAGCAAAAGGAGGACGGGGAGAGACAGAAAAACTTCCGCTCGTTTAAAAAAAAAAAAAAAGCGGCCGGATCGTTTCTCCCAGCCTCTGGGGATTTTATCGCTCGGGAGGCGGAGGACCTGCAACCCGAATTGTGGAATAATAATTTAAAAACTAATAACCATAAGCGGAGATCTACAGTTGCTTCGCGGATGTTCGCCCTTTACAAGCCGGGTTTCCCGCTTTCGCGTGTCCTCCAGCCTCGCCAAGAACCTTGGCAGAAGTTTACGTTGCCCCGGGGCCGAGGGCTGCTCTCGCCCCTTCTGAGAAAAAAAGGCATCGTGACAACAGCTCCTTGGGACTTTCCGGAGCGGGATCCGGGCAAGTCCTGCCCCGCGGCTTGAGCTTCGTCGGAGAAAGCCTTGCGCCATCCCCAGCGCCCTTCCCTCCCCACCGCCAGGTGAGCGATGAGTCATTAAAGCATCATCGCTGCGCCACCAGCCGGAACACCAAAAGATGCTTTAGAGGCATCAACCCTTCAAAACAAGGCGCTGTAGTTTTGCTTTTGCTGGCCTACCGAGGGTGTTTCGTGGGTTTGGTTTGGTTTTGGGTTTTTTTTAAATTCTTTCGAAGCGAGAGTGCGCTCGACTGATGGCCGCGGAGGGGGAGCCCTCCCGCTGATGCCCCTGGACCATGGTTGCTTCCATGGACGGATCATGAAGTGTTTGACTTTCTTTCTTCTGCTTCCAGAGACCTTAAAGAAGTCCAAAAAGAGCGTCCGGGCCAACAGCAAAGGGGCAGCATGCTATGAGATATTGCCCCTGGGCCTCAAAAAGAAGATGGCTGCGGAACTTTACCCTGCCAGCGCCAATACCAATCTCGCAAACAGCAATAACGCCGCCGCCGCCGCCGCCAACACCAAGAAAAACGCCCTTCAGTTCCAGCAGAGCGCGCAGCCGCCGCCGCCGCCGCCGCTGCAAAACCTCAACAACAACAACGTGGAGAGCGCTAACTGGCAGTCTTTCCACCCCACCCTACGAGAGAGGTAAGCCCCGCTCGGGCAAGCAGCCCAGAAAAGGAAACGCGTTGTGAGGCGGTGGCGGCGGCAGGAGCGAGAGGAGGAGGAAGGGGAGGGGGGGGGCAACTTAAAAAGGCGAGCGAAAAGAGACTCGGAGCGAGGCACTTGCTGCAAAGAACCTGGGCGTGAACTTTATGCTGCCTTTCGGAAAGGGAGAGCCAGCCCCTCCCGCACCGATGCTTTCCATTGCAATAACAGGCAATGGGATTCACCAAGGGGTTTATAAGCTATATAACCTTATATAACTTTTGCTATAACACAGGAGGTACTACTCTTGTGCTCGTGGGGAAAAGTTGAAGGATGTCCAGAAATTGGGGAGGTTGATCCTCTCTTGCTCAGCAAGTGGGAGCTGATCAGGCTCAGAAGCTAAGTGGGGATGATAACCGCATTACTATTTGGATGAGACCCTTCAGGGAATACCAGGGATGTAGACTTATCTTCTAAGGAAGTCCAAAATATCTGTTAATGGTTTTCTGTGGCTACCAAGAAAACTGCATGGGTACCCACAAAATCCTGGATGTCAGTTGAGCGTTTTTTCTTAACCATTGCTACTTGTCCCATTCTGTTAACAAGCCAACACAGAAAAGAGCTATTTGCAGTCATGATTGAAACAGTTCAAACCCCCCCCAAAAAAAGGGGGGGGGAGTGGTAGCATGCATTGATTGGGAAGGGAGGAGCAGCATGAGATGGTGAGAGTAGAGGTATGGGGTTAATTATGGTTGTGTTTTGTAAATCTACAGAAACGCACTGATGTTCAACAGTGAACTTATGGCTGATGTGCATTTCATTGTGGGCCCAGTGGGGGCAGCAAAGAAAGTTCCTGCTCACAAGGTTGGTGGGATTTTTTTTTTTCTATTTGTGCCATGTAGATGAATTGTGTATTAAAAGATGCTTTTGTTCCCTTGTCCTCTTAACTCAGTGAGGATATTGTTGCACAAATGGAACAAAACAATTGCCTAGAAATATCAAAATATATTTCTTTGCAGTTAATCTGCAGTTGAGTCACATTCTAATACTGGGTGGTTGTTTTTTAAAAAATGTGCTGATATCTGATCTAAACCATTATAGCTAAGTGGGAGATAGTAAAATTACTATAATGTATTTGGATTCTCTGCCTACCATTATCCCTGATTCCGGATTTTTAATTTTTAATGCAGTATGTATTGGCAGTGGGTAGTTCGGTCTTCTACGCAATGTTTTATGGAGATCTTGCAGAGGTCAAGTCTGAAATCCATATACCAGATGTAGAACCTGCTGCTTTCCTAATCTTATTAAAGTAAGTAGTATTAAGACAAGTTAATAATTGCATGGCTTTTTAAACTAAAAATTTAAGGAACATAACTGTAAAACTCTAAAATCATCAAAAAAAATGTTGAAAGCTGTAACTAAAAGTTGTGTGTTTTTCTTTTTTAAAAAGGCAATCTTTTTTTATTGATAGGTACATGTATAGTGATGAAATCGAGCTGGAAGCAGATACTGTGCTTGCTACTCTGTACGCGGCCAAGAAATACATTGTCCCAGCCTTAGCAAAAGCTTGCGTCAATTTTCTGGAGACTAGCTTAGAGGCCAAGAATGCTTGCGTTCTGCTGTCTCAGAGCAGGCTCTTTGAGGAACCAGAGCTGACACAGCGCTGCTGGGAAGTCATTGATGCTCAAGCTGAAATGGCACTGAAATCAGAGGGCTTCTGTGAAATAGACCAACAGACGCTAGAGATCATTGTGATGCGGGAAGCACTAAACACCAAGGAGGTTGTGGTGTTCGAGGCAGTTCTGAACTGGGCTGAGGCTGAATGCAAGCGACAAGGGCTGCCAATTACGCCAAGGAACAAGAGGAATGTATTAGGGAAAGCTTTATACTTGGTTCGGATTCCAACCATGACTTTGGAAGAATTTGCCAATGGGGCTGCTCAGTCTGACATCCTGACCCTTGAGGAAAGACATAATATTTTCTTGTGGTATACTGCTGCAAATAAACCGAAGTTAGAATTTCCATTAACAAAGCGGAAAGGACTTGCACCTCAAAGGTGCCATCGATTTCAATCATCTGCATATCGCAGCAATCAATGGAGGTACCGGGGAAGATGTGACAGTATCCAGTTTGCTGTAGATAAAAGGATATTTATAGCAGGACTGGGACTCTATGGGTCAAGTTGTGGAAAAGCTGAATACAGCGTCAAAATTGAACTGAAGAGGTTAGGCATTGTACTTGCCCAGAATCTGACAAAGTTTACATCTGATGGATCTAGTAACACTTTCTCAGTATGGTTTGAGCATCCTGTGCAGGTTGAGCAAGACACCTTTTACAATGTAAGTGCCATTCTAGATGGCAATGAACTCAGCTATTTTGGACAAGAGGGAATGACTGAAGTACAGTGTGGAAAAGTGACATTCCAATTCCAGTGTTCCTCAGACAGCACCAATGGCACAGGAGTGCAAGGAGGACAAATACCTGAACTCATTTTCTACGCATGATGCATTTCACTTAGACTGTATTCCAGGGTTGTTCTACAATATTAATAGATACTCTGATCTGACTGAAAGACTGCAGAGCAGGTCAGAGTATTGTAGTACGTACTTATCTATTTACCATCAGGCTATGAAACTAAGTGAAGGAATGCTCTTGAATTTAATCTTATTTTATTTATTCATAAGCTATTTGACTTAATTATTAAACTGCAGTATGCAGAGCAAGAAATGTTTAAAAAAATTGCACATGATGTGCATTTATTTTGTATATAGACAACTAACGGCTGAGACTGACTCAACTAGAATGTTACAAAGTAGAGCAGTTTGAGAATCTGTTGAATATAAAACATTTTTACTTGTCCTAAATCTTTATTATGTACTCTGCTCATTATTAATTCTCTGGTACTTGAACCACATCAATATATGCAGAAATAGTAACACTTTTTTTAAAGGTGAAACTTGAGGTGCTATAATTACACATCTATTTCTGTAAACAAAACCTCTTACTAAGACTGAAGATGCATCTGAAACTAAGATTGCACTAGAGAACAAACATTTATTTTTATATAGCATTAGTGGAAATATTTGTTCCTAAAACAATCAGTAAAATAAATATAATTTCCTGGAAGATGAACTTCTCTTAATACAAACATGTACGTACGAAGAAAAGATACATCTAAAATTTCAGAATTCTGTAACACAGCTACAGAATCTGTAGTATAATCAAATTGTTATACAGTACTTTCCACTTAACCAACAAAAGTCAGTTCACATTGGCTGTGTTCATAGATCACGCCAAGCCCTTATTTGACTTATTTAATCATGCTGTGTGGAAAACTGCTTAAAAGTGTTTTCAAAATCTCAGTCCTATGTTTGCTTATAAAATGGTAAGATAACTACAGGCAGGCAGCTATTTCCTCTCACAAAACATTTTTCACTACTCAGTTCCATGTGTCCAGACTGATTTGTCACAGATCACGTAATGAACTCTAATAATAAGCACATTCACTTGATTTTCAACACCAGAATACTACAGGAATCTACTTTGAACACCATGGCATTTACTTTTGAGTAAGTAAACTGAGGATCAAGCTGTTTAATTTGTTCTTTATAATTTAATAATCCCCCAAGAGAAGACTGTCAACCATCTGTATATGTAACTATAGAGACAGCCCAAGAGGCAAGCAACAAAGCTATTACAAAGTGTTATCTTGCAGCTACTGCGCTCTACAAAACAAGGTTTACTTCGTGTCCTTTCCGCTCCTGGACACTTAATGCTCATCAAACAACAGGCACTTAACTGGACAATATATGAACTAGGGTAAGTCAGAAAAGTAGTATCTGCTAAGATCTTAAAGGGGCTTATGAGCTATGTAACCAAGGGGATTCCAGGTTTGTTTTCCACGATACATTTCTACTGTAAGAAGAAACCTCACATATTTAATAGAAATATGGGTATATAATACCCAATAGTTCCTCATAACAAGTATCCTTTTTAACTATCATCAATCTAAAGTTGCAACATAGAAGCAAATATCTTTTCAATCTCAATATTGTGCTAAATTCATATATTAAAAAGAATATTATAATATTCATAGTGTTTGGGATCCATCTCTGAAAATTAAAAATTCCTAACAGTGTTATAAGGCCCACTTACACAGCTATAGTCTTATTAAATAATTAGACTGAAAGAGCATCGCTGAATTATATCCTAAATACAGATGCTACTATGTGAAACCAACAGCATAATCATCTAACTAGCATGCACAACAAGCTAATTTAGGGAAACATCTTGCATAGCTTGCCAGCACTGTTGCTAGGAGCATTAGTCAAAACATCCCTGGTTCAAATGTCTTCTCTGCCATTACTACTACTTATAGTCACAGGCAAGCCACTTTCTCAGGAATAATGGTCTGTTTTAAGATTACTCAGATAATATACGCAAAGTGCTTTAGACACTCTAAAATGGTATATAAATTATTCAGAATCTCAGAAATGAATTATTCTACTTTTTGTTGGCAGTAAATTTTGGCATTTTCTAACATATCATATTACTTTCCCAATATCTTCAGAAATGATTTAATGAAAGTGTTCAGTTCATTTCTGACATCCATGGTATAATGCTGTTACCACTGTTGATGTATCAAAGCTGTTAAGGACATTTTTATAGGGATTAGTACAACATACTAAACATATTATGATACAAGACAATGATTGGGCATTTCTCTGTTTCTGCAGAAGAAGCACGAACAGATTACTTTTGTCACAAAAATGTTCTTTGTGCATTTAAACTCTTGTCTATAGAGCTCTTACACAAAATTCTTTTTTTAATCATATTTTTCAAAATAAATCATAATGATCTGGTTTGTATACAAGTCTAAGCTATAATGAATACTTTAGAAAAGCTAACAGTATAGTATGTCTAAGCATTATGCATAAACCAGGTCAGAGTTAGTAGTATATATAACATCACTGTTATAATTACTGTCCACAACTCCTGATGTAGAAAGGATGATGTTTTGGATTTTACAAAACTGCAAAAGTAGCACTGCCCTTTTTTAAGGAGACAGGCCTCAAATCCTAAACTTCAAGGAGACAGGCCTCAAATCCCTCTAAAGTAATCAAGCTCTTTATTATTCATTCACTTTTTCTTTTCTAACTTTAATATTGTAAATCCTCACAGCATATAATCCTGGGAAAGAATAAACTATGTTTAAGTAGCTGTTGACAAGTGCAATATACTATATTTGGGCTATGTTCCATGTTCATGCCTCTGCATGCTCTGAAGCATTATTAGCCATTAAGTCCAAAGCACTTATTACCATCCTTATTTTATTTCTGTTGAATGTTAGTTCAAATATATGTTTTGTTACAGTCACTTCAAATATAACTGGAAGTCACACTGATAATAGAAGTAACTGTTTTTCAGTGTTAAGGCAAATCCTAAGCTTACATAGACAGCTTTCATGTCTAGATTCCTCCAGTCTTAATTCTGAAGTATCTTTAAATACTAGTTAAACAGCCCAAGTAAGTATTTTTGAAAAGCTGCCATGAAATGATGGCACCATATAACTACATATCAAAAGCCAACTCTTATTTAAAATACCTATAGCTGGAGCATTTATGCAGAGTTCTCGGGCCAACAGAAGAAACGTTTTTCCCAGCACATAGACGTTCACCTGTATAAAGGGGAAAAAATGATTTTTTAAATTAAAAGCAGAAAATTAAAATTAAAATCTGTCTTCAGATGAAACAGCCTGAAAATAATCATCTAATGTTTAAATAAGCATCAAAATGTTTTTAAATAAATCCCAAATTTCTCTGATATAGACAATTACTTACCAAATTATTTAAACCCCCCCCCCCAAAAAAAAAGTCCCTAATGGACTGCACATAATTTTCACTTTGTGCTATCAGAGGGTTACATTTATATAAGGTAGAGTAACCAATTTTCATTGATCTCATTGGCCAGCAGTCCCTTTGCAAAGCTGCTTCTTAATCTTAGATGACCTTCCAGAACAAAATGGAACACAAGCACAGAATTCTGCAATAAGGAGAAATCATGAGAACTGTATACTTTCTATGGGATCAGTTTAAAGCCTCTCTACTAATGCAAAACTACAAAAACAGTTTTCTATTCTACAAAAACAGATGCTTTGTCATTTTCCAAGATTCTTCTATGTGAACTTCTATGTTCTTTTAATGTCCTTTATTTTTCCTAAGCATTTTTATTCAGGTTTACATACATATTTTAATCAGTTATGTATGTAGCTGATTGAGTACTAGCTAAATTATAACAGTTACGATTTATTGACATAAACAACTAATCCCCCAAATAACTGAAAGTTTATATTGGTTTAATATTACTGGAATTGAAGAAGCATGGCTCCTAACTGCAAGATTGCTAGTAAGTAAGATACGAAAAGTGTGTTTTGATTCTTCTACTTCAGTGGTCCGAGTTCCAGGTTGTCTATGGGTGAAAGAAGCTACATCAATCCTACAGACAAATGTACAAACTCTAACAGCACTGCATTCATTGTTCCAATATATAAAAGGTACATTTCGGAGATCAGATGAAATTCTCTGTAAATTATAATCTAAACAAAAACTACCCTGCCATAAACTGCTACAGTTCCTGCTGTTTTAAAAATCTCTTCACCACCCCACATGCAAAAAAGCAAAAATAAAAAACAAGGAAGCAAACAGCCTTGCACTTTATCCTCAGAAGTGTCAAAGAGTGCAACGTAGTCTTCTCAGGGCAAAGAGAAATAGTCAACTAGTATTTCCCTTATGGTACCCAAAGCTCAAAATCTACCAATATATGTGATTCTCAATTTTATTTTCAGTTATTGGGACAACAAAAAATACCGGTAATAAATAATCAAATAGCAGAAAGTGTTGAGAAAAGGTCAGTACACAGTGTCATCCAGAAAAACTGGATGCTAACAACATCTTCAAAACTGTTCAACAAGTTCAGAATTTCAAAGTAGGCTTTCTTAATACATCTGTGAACAGCAGGCTATGAATCATCTCATTCAAGAATTCTTGGTAGAAGCAACTACATTCTCCATGCTTGTTAATCGTTTGTTCTTCCCTGCATGCAGAATTGTGCACTACATAAAATTCAGTAAATTTACTGAAGATAAAATTTTACTGCAGATTTTTTAAATCAAAAACCCTACAGCTTTAACACTTCTGCCAAGGTATAGTTTCACCCTTTTCACTGAGTAGCTATAGAAAACTGATCAACAATCCATTTTGTTTGAGAAGTCAAACAGACATCTGAGCCAAATGCTGTACTACTTCAGGGGTGGAATCCGACCAGTTTTGCTACCGGTTCAGTGCGCGCCCATGCACGCCAAACGTGCTGCAGCACGGCTCTTTAAACTGCTTTTAGAGTCACCAGAGGAGCAGGAATCATCAGGAAGGCTCTGTAGACACTCCAAACAGCTGATTCAGGTAAGTAAGAAAAAAAAAATCAAGCAATTGAAAAATTGAAGCAAAAATGAAAAAATGAACCAATTTCAAATCTCTACTACTGGTTCTGATGATGTGGTGCGATCTGGCTGAATTTCACCACGGTACTACTCTCTTATTCACTTATTAAATTTATGCTTATACCTTTCTATTTAAATAAGTGGGCAATGGGTATATTAATGGATCAGTTTGGTATAGTATACAATGCTGGCCTAGAAACCAGGATACTATGAATTTTAGACTTTGACCAGCCTCTCTCTCAGCCCAACCCTCGTCACAGGATTATTATTGCGGGGGAAAAGAGGAGGAGGAAAGAGTATTAGACATGTTCAGCACCTTGGTTACTTATAAAGTAATACAGGTGGAGCAAAAATCAAATAAACAAACAGTTTGAGCTATCATTTTCTACTCTCTACTTAGCCTTCTTTGTGGCAAGTTAAAACAACAACAATCCTCCAGGTTGCTTCAGTGTTAAGCCAGCAGAATGGAAGCAGAAGTCTGTTATAGCCAATTTCAAATACATTGCAAAGATAGAGGCAAAGAAAATAAATGGAAAAGGTAAATACAGGTGGAATGATTACCAGTTATTAGGCCCCAGTATCCGTAAAATACAGTTTCAATTTAGGTACTGTACTGTACTAAAATATCTCCCCAGATATTTTAAATATCTACTGTGTTTTTTGGCATATAAGACGCACCTGAGTATAAGACGCAACTAGATTTAGAAGATGAAAACAACAACAAACACGCTTTTGGTCTATGCATGCCCCATTTTTGAATCTTTTTTTTTCCGACCTGTTTTGGGGGCCTTTTTTTGGCTGGTTTTGAGGATTTTTTGGGCCCATTTTTAGACTGTTTTTGGCCATTTTTTGTTAAGGTTTCAATTTTTTACGTTCTAATACAACTTGCACAAATTATACAAGGGTGTAACATTCCATTTCATAGGTACCATTTACATATTTGTTTTCTGTGTCAGTAATTTACAATATACTTTATCATCTACCTCATATTCACATATGTACATTATTTACATTGGATTTTGTCAAACATATCTTATATCTTGTTCACATATGTCTTAGGTAATTGTCCTATTTCCTTACTTAATATTATACAATTCTATTTCAACTCTTCTTCTTTCTTTCCCCGTTTCCTCCTCTTCCCGTTCTCTCTCTACTTCCCCTTCCTCTTTCTTTTCCTACCTTCCTTCCTTACTTTTCCCCTCTTCTCTTCCTTTTCCCCTCTCTCCTTTTCTACCTTCTTCTCTTTCTCCTTTCCCCGTTCTCTTATCTATCTTCTTCTCTATCTTATCTTACTATGCTTTATTCTCTATGCTTCTGTTTCCCCTTTTCCCTCTTTCCTTCCTCCCTACTCCAACCCTTCTCCCTTTCTTTCTTTGATCTTTCTTTCATTCTCTATCTCTTCCTTTCCCTTCTCTCTCTTCCACTCCATCTCTTCCCTTTCCTTTCCCTCTCTCCTTTTCCCCCTCTTTCTTCTTCTGTCTTTTCCCCTTTCCCTCTTTCTACTTCTCTTTCTTCCATCCCCTTTCCCTTTCACTACCTTTCTTCCATCCCTTTTCTTTCTCCGTTTTCCTCTTTTTTCACTAGTTTAAGTCTATCTTCCCTTTGTGTCTCCCTATTCTACCTAGCCTTTCATCCATCTCTTCTCTCTTTTTGCAGCGCCCCTGTACCGCCTACTTCCTTCCTTTCTTAAACATACTTAAAGATACAATCTTGTAACCTTTATATCTATAGTTCTATTTATAAAACGTTCAATTCCTCTTAGTCTATATTTTTTAAGTTATGAACAGATAGTTTTCCACATCTTAGTTGCATATATTTCTGTCAATATATAACTCATCTTTATTTTGTTATACAACAATCATTGCATTTTTCACCTTCGTTCGTTTCTATTTATTCTACAATATTTTGTACTTTTAGCAAACTACACAGGGATTTTGCATATGCATCTAAAAACAAAACAAATACCTTTAATTAATCCACTGGATGAATTACATAAAATAATACAAATACAATCAAATAAAACTAATGGGCAAAATAACACCAGATACCAACAGAATCTTTATAGCCTTTTTGGTAATTTTGCTTTTGTTTCACTGCCACCATTCTTTTTTCAATTGTTTTAATAAAATAAACTAAAAATATTCAAATATTATTAAAACTGACAGTTTCATTCAAGAGAAGACAAAATAAATATTTCAGAGGAAAACTAATTATTAACAAGTGATAGTCAGTTGATAAGGTCAAACTGGTTTCTTAAGGAAGCATTTACAGATGTATTGAGACTTTCTGACCTCATTGTCAGTTAAGTCTTTTGAATTATTCCTTTAATACACCTATAGATTATGTGCTTACACTACACTAAATCAAGAAGCTGTCCAGAAAATGAGAATTGCCCTTGTGGGGAAATCAACCCACTGAATAAGAGCAGTTAGATTGCTCTTTATTCAGACTGCCACACTTCAAAATTGTATACGTTCTCCAGCTCTCTCTTTTCAAATCTTAGCTGTCAATTTAGAGCAGAGTTTCTGCACAAAGAGACTATTTTCTACTCTTCAATGTTTGATTGTTGTGAGTCTCCCCACCACCACATTCTATCTGCAAGCCTGTGCTTGTTAAAATCTATCATGCAATGAGGAGGGTGTTTTTTTTTTCAAAATAAGGATATTTTAATTATTATACAAAGAAATATAAAAAGTGACAGATCTAAATTATATAAATGTGTATAAATTATATAAACTCAAAACTCATAAAAATGCATGATAGCATTTTTAGTAAATCTCCCAATTTAACATTGTAACAAAGCAATTAAGGCTATCAATGATTGCAAGCGGTAATAAAATTAACCAGTTCCAGAACTGGGAAGCATCTCAATCTCAGTTTGCTGAAATAAACAAAATTGCTTTTATTTGTACCCATCTGTTTCTGGAACAACAACAACAACACAAAATTGATTTTAGATGCCTCTTGACTCCTAGCCACTCGGGGCAGTTTACAAATTGCTAGAAACATTTTAATACAAGAAAAAATATAAAAACAAAAGAAAGTAACAGAGATGGTACAGAAAACAAATCCAAACGGAAACAAGAAAAAAAAAAGGGGGGGGGGTGACGCCAGCAGAGTTAAGATAGTCGTTTTCTTTAATTTTTGATACACTGAGTCCTAAAGGTTTGCTATCACTATGCTAGTATATGAGCAAAAAGGCCTAATGTCTCAAACCTCTCTGAAGTCTTTTGAGTCCACACACCCTAGCTTTGCTACCCCCTATCTTCTGGGAAGCATATCACCTGGCTTTCTACTCCTTACTCCCGTTTATGAGAGAGGGGTTTTTATCATCAATGTGGATTTTTTGTCAAATGTAAAGGGAAAATAAACACAAGAAACAAGAAACGAACTCTGTGGTGTTTCTGCCTATCCCTCTGTTGTTGAAGCATGGATAAATGGAATCCTCTATTTCTTCTCCCCTTCCGTTTGGGAGGCAGACCAATCTTACAAAAAGATAAATAAAATCAACATTTGTTTAAAAAAAGGAAAAGTAGGAATGGAAAAATCCCTTTTAACTTAAGTCATATGCAAAACATCCAACAACAAAAGAAATAAAATATACAAAGCTGTTCAAATCACAGCTCGCAATTTAAAAAAAATCTTCCACAGAAAAATCTTATGGGCAGATCACAAAAAGATGCTGCTCTGTTTCTAATTTAGAGGCAATTTTGCTGTAAAAGGAAAGCATTATTTGGTTCTATTGTTTATTAGTATGTTTTAAATATTTGGACGTTCTACTGTATAATAACAAATTTAGTTCATTTTACTATGTATTTACATTTTATATTAAAATATTAAAAAAGATGTTCCAAGTTAAATAAAACACACAATTACACAGAGCTTATGTTGAGAAAATAAATACAGAGTCAAAGTATTAAGCTTTAGCAATATATAATAAGATATAGATTAAAATTCTAAATTTTCTGTGTGGGTTTGTTTACCTTAGAGATAAATGGATTCCTGAACTCTTCTACTTATTTTCCTGGGCTTTAAAAAGTTTCTAATGGATTTAAACCTTTACTCAGAGTAAAACGTCCTCTTCTTTTATCAGCTCTGATACTCAAGTGCTACCTTTTCTAGAAGGATCAATTTTCTGCCTAGCAGAAACAAATGGGGTTGGGAGTAATCTCCCTATATACTGTATGCAAACCCAAACCATCCCTTTGAATGCATAGTGGAACAAAGATACCGCTAGAGATCAGTGGGGCAGCCCTACCACTTTACTAATCAGCCAATTACAGATATCTAACAGTGCTAGATAAAGTCTCCTTAGAATCAAGTTTTGACTCCTAGAATAAAGTTTGAGAAAGCCATGGAGTTCTGCTGGCAAGTGGTAATAGTTGAAACTCCTTTCAAGATTAGTTTGTTTCTGTGTGTGCTTATTTTTTTAGTCTATCCCTGTATTTTTTCAAACCTGGCAACTTTAACATGTGTGGACTTCAATTCCCAGAATTCCATAGCCAGCATGCTGGGATATCCTATAGATCTGGTATTTCCTGGTGGTTTTTATTTTTATCCAAGGAGATATTGTAGAAGGGAGTGCTTTGTTAGTCTGGCATAACAAAAAAAAAAATTAGGACTCTGCTAGCATTTTTTCCAACTAACTAATGTTATAAAAAGGTGTATGCTTGTGTGAGTCAGAAAAGGTACTACTAGACTCCTGATTTCTTAGCCAAGTACTAGGTGGAGACTGGGCAGTTCATGATGCTATTTAAAACCATAGACCAGAATCTTCATGCTCTTTGACCCAACCTCATAACACTACTTATGATAAAACTTCACTGTCTTTTGCCCAGAGGTGAAATTCAGCAGGTTCTAGCAGGTTCGCTAGAACCTATAGTAAATTTTCTAAGCAGTTCGGAGAACCAGTTGTTAGAAGAAATTTCCTTTTGGTTTTTTCCCACTTTACAGGGTTAATCCTGTAAGGAAGGCAGGAAAGAAACATTCTGGTGTTGTTTCTAGCCTAATC
>JAEANM010012952.1:0-14606 GCA_017656035.1 Myanophis thanlyinensis | reverse complement strand
AATTTAGACCTTGGAGAATGGGAATAATATCAGTTTGCATAAGTTTGAAAAAACAAATTCTAATTTGAAGAGGTCTACAGTACATGTACTATGAGTAAGATGGGCAATGTCTAAATTTGGTAAAATAAATAAATATATAATAATCTTATAGATCTCACAAAATGACTTTACAACACATTTCAAAGAGATTGTGGAAGAAATTGTCATTAGTTTACTTAATTATTTAGCAATCTACACAGCTGACCAAATGAGAGGCATTTATGATAATTATTACCTGGAAAACTGCCAACACTGGCAATGAATGCTATTTGTAACAAATGGTTTGCCCACTTCTAATCACTTAAAATGCTTTTCAGATTGACATTACTGGAATTATTTATCTAACACCCATTTCTGATGAAGTGTCAATTGCATTCTAGTTTTGATTTTATTTCATGACTAACTTATTCTATCCTCTTATCCCTCTCTTAATGTTGGCATTTCTTTTGTGTTCTCTTTTCTCAGTCATCTTCTGGTCTACCTTAACATTTTAGTCCAAGTTTTGGGAACCTGAAAAGAGCCTCCCTGAATATTGCATTACTTCTGGCAATCGGTCATCCCTGGGCAACAGTGTCATGACTGGCAAATTCTTTGAATCCAGAAGTAGCTTCATTTAGCTTTGTAGATGCTTCTGACGCAAATACAGATAGTCCAAGAGTTCAGGTGAAATGGTAGAAGGTATGAACATTTATAATATACAATATTATTGATCAATCAGAACAAAAAACCATTTCATCCAACTACCAAATTTCCATAGTAATGTACAAATTGATTTCAGGAATGCTACAAGGTAGTTATGATACAAATGAATATTTTATTAAGACTTAGTGTGTGAATGGTGCACTTATGATATAAGGATCTTCTACTTCTTCTTCTTTCGGCTGTTCCCATTAGGGGTCACCACAGAGAATCAACTGTTATGATATAAGGATATGATTTATTTATATTCTTAACTTTATTAGAAATTAGGCTTAGGATAGGATGGTGAGCCTCCAGGCAAGCAAGAATTGGACAGGATAGTTCAAGATAAATGAGGTATTTATAAATAAGGCTCGCTTTGAAGTTTGAGGAGGGGAATTTAAAGGCAATCTGTAAAATAATTTTTACATTTTTCTTATAATAAAGACAGTGGCAAGATAATGATAGTGACATGTTTAAATACATGTATTAATTTATAAATACATGTACTTGACAATCGCAATGGTAGTAATTTTAGTGTACTTTTTGAACTATGTATAATTCATTCAGAAGTAAATCAAACTCAGAAGAGCAGCTAGAATAGCAAGAACATATTCAAGCAGTGAACCATTGATATAATACAATTTCCCAGGAGAAGATTGCCAAAATTAACCTGTGAATTATGGGAGTTGTAGTTTCAATATTTATTGAGGATGCCAAATTGGGACTGGCTAACAGAGTTGGTTGTATACACTGCATATATGAAATTATTTCTTTAAAAGTAAACAACACTATTTCCCAATTTATTATACCTTTCTGAGTTTCTCCCCTTTGTAATTTGTATATTCCCAATAAACTGTTTTCTTGATTGAGTCTATACTTGCAAATAAGGTAAGATATTGTTATTGTTAAGATACTGTTGTTATTAATGTCTGTAACTACATTTGTCACAAAACCTGGTTGAAATCTAACTACTAATTTTTATCTATGCTTAGTAATAATTTGATGTCTATCTCAATGTGTTGTAGGATATTTAAATATATCCTAAAATATATCTTTTAGGGAAGCTGATAAACAAGAGACCACAATACAACAAACAACCCAGGAGATTACATCACGAGACCGAGGATATCACAACAACAGAACTTGCAAGGTCACCACACAGCCCATTACCCAGGCCGTTACAACACAGGAGGCTGACAGATACATAGCCAATACCTCAGCCACACATGATCTTACAAAAAAGCCAACCAATCTGCAAACATCAACTCCATCAACCAATCAAGAAACAACAACACAACCAACCAGCCCAGCACACCAAACCCCTCACCAATATTTATAGAGAGACGGCAACTCCAATCACGCTTTGCTTGCACTAGCACGAAGCTGAAGATACCAGCCTAAAGATGGTGAGTGGGACCTCGCTGAAACGTTGCAAAGATATTCTCAAACTTACATGGGAAAAGACCCAAACAGACCTAGAGCTGCTCTAATCTCCTGGGTCATTTGTTTTGTGATCTTTTTTCTATTAGCCTCCCATGTTTTAATGGTTTGGCTAATGGAAAAAAGATTACAAAACACAAAACAAATGACCCAGGAGATTAGAGCACAAGTTCCAAGATATCTCCACAACAAAACTCACAAGGCCATCACATAGCCCATTATACCAACATTAACTCCATCAACCAATCAAGAGGCAGCAGCGCAGCCAACCAGCCGAGCACACCACGCCGTCCCACCAGTATTTATAGAGAGACAGCAGCTCCGGTCACACACTTCTTGCACTGGCACGAAGCAGAAGGCCCAATATATAATCTTTTGGGTCATTACTGACACACAACAACAACGCAGAGCCAGACCTCAAACTCGAAGCCAGACCAAAGCCCAGAATGCTATATCACAGCCACCCACTCAGGACATTACCTAAGCTGTTACAATACAAAGAGGCTAATGGAAAAGAAATCAAGACACAAACAACCCAGAAGATTACAATAACGACCCAGAATATTACAGCAGGTCTAGGTCTTTTTGGGTCTTTTCCCATGTAAGTTTCAGAGTCTTTTTGCAATGTTTTGGCGAGATCCCACTCGCCATCTTCAAGCTGGTGCCTTCTGCTTCAAGTCAGGGCAAGAAGTATATATATATGCATGCAGATCTAGGTGTGTTTGGGTCTTTTCCCATGTAAGTCTGAGAGTATCTTCACAACGTTTCAGTGAGGTCCCACTTGCCATCTTCAGGCTGGTACATTTCTGTGCATGTGGTGCCTGGCAATCTAATACATTTCTCATTTTACTCATTTATAAATACTTGTTTCAAACATATGTTTGACATATTTGTTACTAACCAAGACAACAAAAAGCCAGCACTGAAGTGGATAATAACGGGCCCATTTTTGATCCTTAGAAATGTGACACTTTCAAATCCACCTATTAGTGCACTATATAGTTATGGTCTCAAAGGTAATTAGTTACTAGTCCATTCAGATATTGGGGGCTATAGCACTTCTAACAGAAGATCATATAAACTGCTTAGTTTCTAATGAAGGTATCTATTATATTCTGGTGTGACACATTCTGTACCTCAGGAAATAAAATTTAAACAAATATTTTTGTGGCACTATTGATTGTGGCAGAATTTAACCTGGATTCAGCAAGAGGACTGATATAGACTAACATGTAAAACAGATGCTGTATACTATATACCAATTATATTGAAACTGTACATATATAGTTGTTAAAATATTGGGCTAGAAACTGAGAGGCTGTGAGTTCTAGTCATGCCTTAGGCATAAAGACAGCTGGGTGACTTTGGGTCATTCACTGTCTCTTCGCTCTAGGAATCAGGCAATGACAAATTACTTGCAAACAAAACTGCAGGAAAACATCCAAGCAAACATTATGAGTCAACATAACAAATCAACACTGACTTGAAAGTGTCCACCTACACACACACACACACATTTTCTTTAAAAGTTCATTTATCATTTTTTCTAGGCCAAAAAGAAAAGTAGCATAAATATTCTTATAAATCAGCAATTTTTCCTTATGCAACATTATAAGTAGGACAGAATGAGAAGGTATCCAGGATCTGAAAAACAACTGTGCCATCCCAGACTGATGGACTACGCATAAACATATTGACTTCACATTATATTAAAAACTTGTAAATTGCCATGCATATCTATTTGTTTCAACTTTTCATCTTGAACACACCATAAATTAATTTCTATAGTACTGTGAAACCACATTTTTCTGAGTCATTTGATAGGGGTGCTGAACAGATGGAATTAAGCCAGACATACAGGAGACTGAATCAGCTACTGAATGAGATAAATAAACAAATCAATAGAGCCTGATCAATTTTCAGGGAAGATGTCATGAAGAACAGACTACATGCAGAACAAGAGAGGTCAACTAGTTGTCATCTGCAGTTTATAGATCAGGTTACTCAAATGCATACATGCATACAGATAAGACCCAAGCTAAAGCAATTTTTTTCACAAGAGAACAAAAACACTAACATGAGGCCAGATCCTGTAATGAACCAAATGCTTATTTTCCTCACACAACAGCACTATGACAGACCTCAATGACTTCAAACACAAGATTAGGGGTATCTTCACATGATCTTCATCTAATATATGTGATGGACAGTAAGAATAACCTTGAGGAACAGGATGAAGAGCCCTAATCAAGGCAATGGTCAGATAAAAGAAATCTGTCTGAGGGCAGAAATGTAATTTGAACAAGTGTATCAGATATGATATCCTTCCACCACCACCACCAGTTCTCATTAAGATAAAGGGAGGGAATGTAAAAGCATATTCAGAATTGCATGATTATGTTACTGTAATGTTATAATAGAATAGCATTAGCACTCATAACTCTAGTACCCTAATCTTTGGTATTCTTTGAAGGACTGACAATATGATGAATGCCCTAATTAACCAACAATACTCCTCTGAATTCTGTGTATGACAAACAGATTAAACATGCAAAAGAATTACACAAATTTGACATCAAGATTCAACACAAAGACAAGTAATGTTAGAATTACTTAATTAAGTCTTTTGGACACCCGATTACAAGTTTCAAAGTTACTGTGGTGGGGGAGGGGAGGGTTAACAGCACAATTGAGCAAAAGGTTGGATTTACACTCATAAAAGTCCTTTAGACATCACAGAAAATCTTAGGAAATACTATGGGATTAACACATTACTGTTACTAGTTGATAAGATGTCTCACATTCATCTGCATCTCTATTTCTACTTTGTTTTCTCCCATTTTTTTATCCACCCTGTTTCATCCCTTTTTTTTAGCTTTACATTTGTTTACACATGCTATGAATCTTATGAAGTCTTTAATAAAGAGTATTAGTCTGAAAAAGTATTAGTAGAATTTTCTAATTTTTGGCTCTCTAGGACTAAATAAACCCAAGAGATCTTATTTGCTTTCTTATACTAAGTATAGGCCTTCACAGAATTAAAAACTGTATATCCTAGACAGTCAAGGGATAAAAAGAGATTAAGAAGATTTTTTTTTTGCTAGAATATTTTACATAAAATCACTGTTAGGATTGGCCCATCAAATCTTGTTATAAACCACTTGAAATTATTTGAATATTCAAGGTTTAACTCTATTACCATCTGAACTTGTAATATTCAAAGTTACAATAACATTACTGAGTAGCCCCACAGGCTTTCCCAAACATCATTATCCTTGCTGACTTGTGCTTGTAGATAAAAAACTTTCTCCCTTTGATAATTTATCTTTCTAGCTGCATTGTTGGGCTGAATTGGAAGCAATGGATATGCTGACACTTGTTTTCCTGACTTTTCAGAAAACAACAAAAGTAGCCCCAGGAAAGCTATCATTTTGTTCTGAAATGCATTTAAAGACAGAGGCAACAGGAGAGGCTTCAGAGAAGAACACATTTGATCTGTATCACAAACATGATTGAATGAAAAAAGCCTGTACTTTGTATACTGTTGAAAGAGGGCTCCCTGTGGTATATTCCATTGGTTGACATGCACATCAAATTGAATTAGCACATAGAGATCTGGTGAAAAATGTTGCCTGAATCAATCATTTGGGAACAGTTATAGGAAAACTGCTGTGTCTTCTGTCCAGCAACCAAATAAAAATCGATCAAGACCTCACTGGTTTTCTACACAAGATATCATCAGAACAGTTTAGGTTCTGAACTACGTTTAGCTGCAGTGAGAAACTGGGACCAGACAATGACAGCTATTTTTAGCTTGCAAAAGTCACTTATATCATTCTGTCTACCAGACAGATAATTTGTCAAAAAGCAAATGATCCAAGAAATGTTTTCAAAAGACAAGCCAAAACTTCTACCAGTGAAGTATATGTAATATTGAACAGGAAAATGGTAAACAATGGTAATAAGTTTTTCATTTTAAATAAAATTGGGATGGATAGGAGATATAGTTTTTAAAAATTGAAAAATCATTTAAGGGCAATTTAAGAGAGTTTAAGACAACTTTAGACTGTTGATTCATCCAATCTGAGTGCAGTGATACATTTAACATAATTCTTCACAATCTGATAACTCTGAATGTATCGTGTTTTACTGTTTATAGCTCTAGGCATGGACAGTAATATATCACAATCAGAATAGAAAAGGTATCCCAAAGATGCTTTATCCAAAAGGCAACTGGACTTTCGTGGTTTTTTTTTCTTTGAAAACGTTTCGCTTCTCATTCTGGTAATTTCTTCAGTTCTGAACTGCCAAAGCTTCTTGGATGAGAAGTAAAATATTTTCAAAGAAAACAAACAAGAAAGTCCAATTGCCTTTTGAAAAAAGCACCTTTGGGACAACCATGATCTGGATGTTTGTGACTCTCCATCGACAATAGAAAAGCAGAACCATATATACCAATGGTCTAACTGTGTATTAGGTAGTTACATATAGTCATAAGTCAATAGATATTATTGTGGCATCATGGATTAGTCAATATACTTGTTAAATAATTATAAATAGTTAAAAATAATATAAATAATATAACACCTGATTTTAAAGCACATTTTATTGGCACAATAAATAATATTGCTTGAACAGGAAGAAGAGCAGCAAGCAAGCCAATAGTCAGATAAAAGAAATCTGACTCCAGCTCAGAAATGTAAATTGAGTCTCAAACATGACCTTCCCTAATTTTCATGAAGAAAGGGGGTGTTAAGATTTTTTAGGTTCTGTTACCATTATCATAAAAATAGTTTCAGTTTTCGAATCTTTAGTTTCTAAGTTTGCTACATCAGAAATCAGCATAATGTGGTGTTGTCTACCATCTTAACTCGCTTAAAAAATTGATCAATTTGAGGAGCAATGACACATTCGGATGAGCGAGAAGGTCCTTTGAGGATGGGCTCCAGCATGAGTCGAAAGCTCAGAAGACTAAACCTCTGGGTCTGGTGACTCACCCAGGTTAGATCTTGCAACGTTATCCTACAACATATATATTTGCTTTCATTTATAATGAACCTATTAACTTCGATAGCAGTTTAGCTGCCTCTGAAGGCCATCTGCTACAGTCTAGTGGATTCTTATGCAATTGATTGGCCACTACGAGGGCAGACTATTGCAATAGATAGCTAAGGGTCTATTCTAGTAGGATATTGCTTATGTCTATTATAGCTGAGGCATCAACATAACAACCATATTAGCCATTTTCCTGATCCATACCATCAAGTTCCCAGCTAAGTAGTAGTGCCTAGAAAATCTTGGCTAATTTTAAAAGATAAGAAAGATCTAATATGGATCTAATAATGTAAATCCTACAGCTAAACTGAAAGCTGGAAAATAATCCTGGAAAATAGAAAAATACTTTTATATTGTGGCAAGCAAAACAAAGAGGGAAGTTTTACAAACTGTCATTTTACATTTTCAATAATGCCAAACTGGAGTCATTGTGGAGTCTTTAAAATGTTGCTTTTTGGGTTTTCAACAACCAGAAAAAAGCATAGGGATGCAGAGGAATATTTCATGGAAATTTTGTTTTGCTTTTGTTGACAGTTTTAGAGAAATGAGCTTGTTTCTTTATGAATATCTGTATACACCATTGGAGAATACAGCTAGGATGGCTAAATAATTTCCTTCAGGACTTACAATAATTTATTAATGGCAGAGATAGATCGGACTAGAGCAGGTCAACAGTGAAAAATGGCTATTCCCCCCAAAATGTGTACATTTGGCAAAAAATGTCAACTATCTGGACGTGTTAATTTTTCACAACAAACCAACCCTGAGAGTTTCAAATATTGTGCTTGCTAGAAATAGTCTTACAAATTATTCTATTTGTACAACATCATAACTTTGTCTAAGTTAATTATGCAACAATCCCCAACTTTGGATAGAACTCCAAGTACAATAATGGTTCCTATTACAGGAAAACTACTGTACAGAAAGACAGGCTTCTTTCTGTACAGTAAGTCATGCTCCAATAATCTGTCTACTGAAATTGCAATGCACTCATGAAGTATTCCTGAAAACAGTTAAGGAGTAGCAATTAATGCAGAATGCACTGGAAGTGAAAGAAAATTTTATAACTGCAGATTTTAAAGTATGAGATGTCTGAAAATCACTGGGACAAATACATGTTGATACAAATTGGTAAAAATCTTAAAACAAATTAAAACCTGCACAGTTCCATCTGATCCATGCTTTATGACCAGCCCATAAACACTCATCATTTTTCAGTAACTACTTATAATTTCAGAACTTTACAGTTAATCACACAGAGATTAATGGGACAACCAAATCAGTACAGGTAGTCCTTGACTTATGAACACAACTGGACTCAGAATTTCTGTGATTAAACAAGATGGTTTAATGGGTAGGGCCCAATTTTATGACCTTTTTGCCATGATTGGCAGTGCAGTTGTTAAGAGAATGCTGTGATCATTAAGTGAACCTGCTTGTTTGATTGGCTTTGCTTGTCAGAAGCTGCCTGGGAAGGTCACAAATGATGATCACAAAACCCCAGGATGTTGCAACTATCATCAATACATGCTATGATGGTTGTAAGTGTCAGTACTGGTTGAAAGTAACTTTTTTCAGTGCCATTGTAACTTTGAATGGTTGCTAAATGAATAGTGAATGACATGATTTTTCTATGTAGCCTAGTCTTGCAAGCAAAATTTGTTTTTATGTTTGCTGTAATGGTCTCTGTTTTGTAAATATTTTACAATTATAAACTGCTCAAAGACAGAATCATATGGTATATACCCGTGATGGCGAACCTATGGCACGCATGCCACAGGTGGCACGCAGAGCCATCTTGCTGGGCATGCGAGCTGTCGGCCAATTTACCTCCAGTTGAGCATACACGTGTGATTGTGCATGTGTGTGTGCATGATTGCAGAGACTCAACTGGTCTTCGGGTCTCCACTGTGCATGTGCACAATTGCGCATGCACATGCGAGCAATTCCAGAGACACAGCTGGTCTTTGGAGCTCTTCTAGGTGTGCACGCGCGATTGTTCATGCGTGCATGAATACCTGCATGCAGCATGCATGCATTGTATGCATAAAAGCTGCATGCATGCACAGATGGTGCAGTTGCTCATGAGCCGCATGTGCTGATGGCATGCACATAACGTGAACTTTTTGGCACTCAGTAAGTAAACAGTTGGCAACCACTGGTATATACATTTAATATTATTCAGCCACATGTTTATATTGATTTGATATTTTTGTTCACCTATGAAGTCCATTCCCAGGTACATTTCATCTTTTTGTCTGTCTGTCTGTCTGTCTGTCTTTCTATCATCTCTATTGAGAGAGGTTTTAAAGGACAATAACAATAACATCAAGGCTGCTAAAGAAAGAAGTTGAAGGCTTCATTTTAGCTGAAAATGAAGCAACAATAAGCCCTGCAGACCAATTCCATAAAAGCAAAAATCAGAATGTCAGTAACAACAGCAAATGCTACTTATGCAAGGAGAAAGATGAAACAGTGGATCACCTCATCAGTAGCTGCAGCAAAATCTCACAAATTGTTTATCTACAATGTCATGACTGAGTTGCCAAAATCATACATTGGAAGCTTTGCCAGAAGTTTGGGTTTGAAAAATTACTGGGAATACCAAATTGACAAAGTTCTTCTAAATGAACAGGTCAAGATCTTGTGGGACTTTTGAATACAAACAGACAAACATCTGGCCCACAAAACACCTGACATCACCAGAAAAGTCTGGTTCATTGATATTTCAGTGTCAGGTGATGCACAAATTGAAGAGAAACAGCTACCTAGGAAAAAAATAACAAAATACTGTAATCTGCAAACTGAAGTTGAGTGATTGTGGAGGAGGAAATTAATGGTTGTATCAATAGTAACAGGAAGCCCTGGAGCAATACCCAAACAGTTGCCTTGATACATGAAAACGTTGAACTTATCAGACTTAGATATTCTGACTTTGCAAAAAAACCACCTTACTTGTAACTGCCTATATACTCAGATGTTACCTTAATAGCTTTTAGGTCTTTGGTTAGGACTTGAACTGTTAGGTTTTTACCAGTCCCAGAATGTCAATCGAATTGCAGATTAAATCAATAATAACAATAACAATAACAACAATAATAAACCATGAAACATCCAAATCTGCCTATCAGGTCCTTGAAAAGAATGTGATAACTAGACAAAAATGCCAAAGCCGGTCTGAACATCTGACTGATTGTGCGACAAGCCATAATAATGCTAATAGAATATATACCGGTATATGCTATAGCAGTATTTCAAAACAGGTAATCCTCTCCATTTATTTAGGCTATTACTTCATTCAGTCTCGCTTATCATAACCTTTGGTCAGTCATTATAGAATCAAAGTCTGAAGCATTTAGAAAGTTGGAGATAGCAGTCTTGTAAAGTGTTGTACTGCATTTATACTTAGTCTATAAGCAAAGACTCTTCATTACAGTTTTTCATCCATTTTCAAAATCTAAAAATAGTTGTAATGTCTATCCTGACATTACAAGATAGCATCTCAGGAATGTTTTAAATTGTTACATGACATCATGTTAAAAAGTGCCCCTATTTTGAAAACATTGACAAAGACTACACTTTCTACTATTAGGATATGCTTTTATTTAATCTTGTTTGCTGCAATCATTGGTGAATTACTAGATTACATGGTGCAATTTTCTGAATAGGACCTGACTTTAAAAGTAGAGAAGTATTAAAAATAGAGAGAAATATTAAAAAGTATTAAAAGTAGATAAAAGCAGTGATGAGAATATCTATTTTGCCAGTTTATCATTTGGTCAGCTGGTAGAAGGCTTAGGGTAGGAAGTGGGGATGATTTATAAGTTTCAAAGATCAACCAAGTTTTCATGTCTCACTTCTGGCTTCTGTAAAATAAAGGAAATGATGTATCCATAGAATATTCTGATAAGAATATTGATTCTTTTCCCCTGATTCTCTTCAGATCTGTAATTTAAGTAATCTGGAGCAAAGATATTTGAAAGACAATCTATTCCCTTTTCATCTTGTCTCCAAATCTGGACCATTAAGTCTAAGTGGGTACCTATCAAAGAGGACTTTACAGTGTAATTAAATTTTGGGGGAAAAAATCTATCTTTCTCTTTCTGGAATCAGGTAAAAACTAATGACCCTGGTTGCTGGGCTTTTAATTTACAGTGATGGATAATTTGGTTATGTTTTACGTGGTTGTGCTTCAAATTGACTCAGAGTAATTTAATCTATTACTTTTATGATGTTTCTAAATTCTGGGGTTAATGTGCTTCATGGTTATTTAATGTTGGTCATGTAGCTCTTTTACACATAACTTCTTTCCAATTATAGTAGCTAGATCATTTGGAAAAAAGAAATATTAGAACATTTTACTAAAACAGATGCCATCTTTAGTTTATTTTTAAGGTATTAATACCACTGTTTTTAAAGCTGACAAGTGAAGCAGATATCCTTGGTGTTTTTTTTAATCTATAACTAATAATAATATCATCTGACAAATAAATAAATCCCTAGCTAACACCTGAAATTTCAGAAGGATTTTTTTCCTCATATAGACATGTATATCATTTTATCTCCTGCTCCTCTGAGAAAAAAGTTGAGGTCTGATAGGAAATCTACATGTCTAGCCTATTAACTATGTTTTGGTGAGGTCACAGGCACATTTGCATTTACAAAGGGGAGCAGCAAGCACTCTGGGTTACATAGGCAGAATAATGTGTGAAGAATTCTCAAGCAATCCAAGTTCATTT
Source organism: Myanophis thanlyinensis (assembly GCA_017656035.1). Classification (NCBI taxonomy): domain Eukaryota; kingdom Metazoa; phylum Chordata; class Lepidosauria; order Squamata; family Homalopsidae; genus Myanophis; species Myanophis thanlyinensis. The sequence goes on along the minus strand of JAEANM010012952.1, from coordinate 2,652 downwards.
CTGTGATTCAAGCACAAGATGGTTGCATAGCTGTAAGAAAATTTGTCATCTCATTTCCTACATAACAGCCAAACTGAAAAAAAAGAATTACAAAATAATTTTTCTTATAAACAGCATTATTCTCTGTTTGATGAAAACTCGTTCAATCCACGCACCTAAACATTTTTCCAAACTAGAAAATACTATAGAGTTCACTCACTTTCTCTGTCTCACACATACATGTACTATTTATAGAACAATGCAAGACAATACCAATTCTACAAATATTATCTAATATCCCTTACTAAGCTTCCAGTTCTATAAATGACAAGTTCCATTGAAACATGGGAGATACACTGTTTAAATATTCCCTTATCCAAAGTAGAAAATTCTGTGCTTCTACTTTGTTTCCACTTCATTGGTCTCAGAATCAGTTTAGACCAAATAATAATCCATTTTGCAAAGCTAGTGTTGCAAGAAACTAGAATGTGAAATTGGAGAGGAAGGGAGAAAAGATTGGTTGGGTTTATTTTGGAATAGATATGAAATACAGAGCAGGATAAATAATAAATAAAAACAACTGTAAACTGATATGATCAGGGTTTGATAAATACATTGTGTGTATTGGGGAAAAAGGCACTACCATGGTAATTAAATAGCAAGCAAAAAGTCATATGCTTCATGTATGACATAAATGTAAACAAAGACATAGTTACTTGTTGTTTCTTCCCATTCATTTGTGAGTACATATGTGAAGAAGTTATATGCATTATTGTAAACAGCTGATTTGTATGAATTATTTTTTGTACTAAATAGACCAGGTAGTTTCCAATATACAAACACGCCAACATAGAACTCTGGCATTAATTAAGATTCCTAGTTATATACATGATCACTAAATATGGTAATGGGATAAATTTAGAAATAAAGTAGTGCATTGTCTGAAAACAAAATTGATCATGGATCTCTTGGTATCTGCTGGGTTCTTTGCTCAATGTTGAGGTGTTTTTTTTAACTTAAAGAATAATTAAATGAGAGAAGACAGCCTCTAGCATCATCTCTATTTATTAGAATGCCACAGTGGATGGCTGCAAATAACAAGAAGGATATAGGGGGAAGGGGGACAAAAGTAGAGGCAGGGAACAGCCTCCACAATTTACCATAATGTAATTGAATGCTTTGTGACTGGCTGGAAACACCATGACAACCACTTTGTGAAAGTCCCACAGCATATTTCAACATGCCATTTGTTCCCATAATCTGGAAAAGCTGGGTACCTTGACAAGCTATGTAGTATTATGAAGATTTTGAATTCCTGGAAAAGGGCAATCCTGAAGAAATTAATATTAGATGTGGACAAGACCTCTTTTTAATAATAATAAAAAAACAGTCTGGGGGGTGGTGTCCATGAATTTTGAGGCAAAATGAGTTCTCATAGAATATGCACAAGTGCCTAACATTAATAGTGACTTGGCCAGGAAAATGGATGAACCCCATCACATTCTCATAGTTAGAAGACCAGGCTGTCATAATGATTGGAATATGAAATATTTTAAGCAGGGTTTACATTCACATTATGGATATATGCCTTAATTATATATTTGCACTGACAGGTATACAAAACTAGCCTCAGTGCCAATGCATGGATATCTTGTCTGGACATCCATGCTGAATGGGAATATGGCTACTCCAAAATATAAATGAAGCATCATGTTGGGGTAGGTACAGTAAAAACAGTATGTGAAGTGGGCTCTGTGACTTCTTAAAATTTATAATATCTTATTGAATATTTCAGTCTAATCAGGCTCTAGTTATTAAATATATAGGATATTTTCAAGAAAGCTAGTATTCTCTCATTTGTTGTCACTAAATTTTCCCTCTCCCTCTTCCTCCTTCCTTCCCTCACTCCCTCCCTCCCTCACTCACTCACTCACTCTTAGGTATGTATGCAAAGACTGCAATCTTTTGTAATTTTGATAAACAGACTCAAACCTAATGAAGTTCTAACATAATTTACCATTTAAAAAAGTACTTATATTCCTTATGGGGTGTACAAGTCTACACTATGCATATTATCATTACATAAACTTATCATTGCATAAAATTGTAATTCACCACTAATCAAGCTTTAGGCAACTGTAAGGCTCAGAAGCCCACCATGACCAATTGGCTTTGTAAGAATCATATATCCTGCAAGCAGCAACAAATCTAGTTCACTTTAAATGCATCTCAGTCCCTTGTGTATCACTGTTCTGCTAAAAGCGACCGTGTTGCTCAGCACAATTAGGTAGGATTGTCTCAATGGCCCAGAATGGCTGACATTAATTAGCCAAGCTGCACTATTAGGCATTATCCATAAATTTGTTATTACTAATCAGACAATGCTTGAATTCTCTGGCAAAGAAACAGGTATAGGGGTGGGAATGTATTGATGTAAATTTTTTGTTATTTATGGCTAAAACCCAAGGAATTTTGCAATAAAACAAAGAGCAGATAAAAAAACAAATGTGATAGAAAAAACAGCCTTCTGTTTTGTCAGCAAATTAGTAACTATTAGCAGTACTCCTTAGAGAAGATAGGCTGCCTACAGAGAGAAGGGGCGTTGTATACTTACGTGATACGCTCCTTCTCGTTGAGTGAAGAGACAATCCAACGATTGGGAAATCCCCTGTC
>JAEANM010012951.1:0-14606 GCA_017656035.1 Myanophis thanlyinensis | reverse complement strand
GCTATTGAAAACCTTATATGAAACAGATTTCTTGAGTTGCTGGAGTCAAGTGGCATACAAATTTAATAAATTATTATCATTATTAATTGCATATATATTTCTCCATGCCTGGTGACAAAAAGACTGCCTGCCTTAACTATTCAGAGGCTTTATTAACTTAATTAAAAATACCCATTATCTTTTTGCTAGCCTTACCTTTCTGCTATGATAAAAAAGATCACCCCTCTCTGATTACTAAGCTGCAGCAGCAACTCAGCTGTAGGCTTGGGATTTCAGCTCACAGGCTTCTGCACTTCAAAATAGAAGTCAGAGTCTGCAGTCCTCTTGGTCTTTCCCACAACAGCTCGTTCAGCTCCAGCAACTTCTTTTCCTTGTAGCTCTGAGTTGCTTGGTTTCTGAAATCCTGGGCTCGGCAGCCAGAGAAGCTGCGGTAGATTTCAAAAAGCCAAGCTGTTCAGTGCTACAAAGAAAAGATTACAAGTGCCACTCGTCCATCAGAGGCTTGGAAAAAAGCTGGATTTTAAGCAGAGGTTTGGAAAGAGGGATGGGAGAGCAGCGGAGGCTTGGAGAGCGAAGGGCTGCACTGGCTGTTCCATTGCCCATTTTGCCATTGCAGGCAGCCCTGCGCCACGGAGCTTTCCCCACCCACCCCCGACCAGATGCCTTCGCTTCTCCCAAGCATTTCATTGCTTGGTATTTGTGGAAGAGCCACACTCAAGGGGCCAGAGAGCTGCATGTGGCTTGCGAGCTGCGGTGTGGCAACCACTGTTCTAAACCAAAGGCATGCAGTTGTTTTGAGGCCAAGTCTAGCCTCTGAATGGCATCCTGAGAGCTATGCTCCAAAAGGGGTGTGAATCAACAGTGATAAATTTGTAGAAGTTGTGGGGGTGGTTGCAGGGCCTACTGTAAAATGTTGTTCTAGACCAGGGGTGTCAAACTGGCAGCCCACGGGCCGGATGCATCATGTGCAGGCCACACCCACCACAGCAGGTCAGGCCCACCACAGCATTGTGAAACCTCACATGACAGCAACGTGATGCCATGAGTTTGACCCCTGTGTTCTAGATGGACAGCTTCTATTGCTATCAATTAAAAGATGTTTTGCAGCTATTGCTCCCTTTTAGGGATTTTATTTTGTAAAAAAAAGAAAAATTGGGGGAAATTACACTGTGAAGGTAATTATGTCCATGCCTCCTACCTCTTAAAATTCCGTGAATCAAGCAAGGTAATTTTAACAATGAAAAGCATCATCTAAAAGCCTCTCCCTTCATGTCATAAACAAATGACGTGAAGTGCAATCAGTCTGCATTATTTAAAATAATTTAGTATTTCAGTTCAAACAAATAACTTAAATGATGTTTGATACTCCGTAGTTGATGACAGCTTTTTTTTTGCTCGTATTTTACCTCCCTCAATGTATCCAAAATTTCATATTAAAAAAATCATGTTCGAAAATATAAAGCAGATCTAGTGCAGGTAGTCCTCAAGTTACAACCACAACGGAGTCCAAAATTTATGTTGCTAAGTGAGAAGTTTGTTAAGTGTGTTTTTTCCCATTTTACTACTTTTTCTGGCACAGTTGTTAAATGAATTACTGCAGTTATGAAATTGGTAACCTGGTTGTTAAGTGAATCTGGCTTCCCCAATGACTTTGCTTGTCAGTAGGTCACAGAAGGCAATGACTTGATCCTGGCACACTGCAACCGTCATAAATGTGAGTTAGTTGTCAAGCATCTGAATGTAAATCACATGACCATGGGAATGCTGCAATGGTCATAAGAGTGAAAAATGGTCATGAAGTCACTTTTTCAGTTCCATTGTAACTTTGAATGGTCACTTAAGTGAACTATTGAAGTCAAGGACTATCTATGTCAGTGGTGGCAAACCTTTTACTTACCAAGTGCCGAAAATATGTACTTTCCACATGCCATCTGCACTTGCATGCAGCTCCTCCACATGCGCTGCATGTGCAATCGCACCATCTGCGCATGCATGCAGCTTTTGCATGTGCAATGCATGGATGCTGCGTGCAGGCCCTCACACACATGAGCAATCGTGTGTGCATGCACAGTAGAGTTCCAAAGACCAGCTGGATTTCCTGTTGCAGTTGCACACATGCACAGCAGAGGCCCGAAGACCAGCTGGGTCTCTGTAGTCGTGCATGCATGCAGGTTCAATCGCATGTGTATGCTCAGCTGGAGGTAAGTTGGCTGAACAGCTTGTGTGCCCAGCAAGATGACTCTGCATGCCACCTGTGGCACCCATGCCAAAGGTACGCCATCATGGATCTAGGCAGAACAGGAATATGCAACCTAAACAGGAATGGAGAATCACATCAAATTAAGGAAAGGAATCTTGTATATCCTTTGGACATCTTTCCACTCTACCCCTTGTAAGATTCTGTTTTTGTGAGATTTCTTCCAGTTCAATTCTTTATTGTCATGTGTGCAGTGAAATTGAATGAATTTCAATTTCCTCTATCTTCCAAGTAGAAGAGATAAACAACATGGGGAAAATAGAAAGCTTCATTGTGTGACTTGCTTTTTACTTCCACATTTATTCAAAACTAACTCATAAAATTCAATGGGATTTAACACTACATACCTTTCTGATGTACTGTATAATAGCTTGAACAATTTATTAATATAAATCTGTATTTATTCAGACTGAGGCAAATAAATAAAACTATTATAAAAGCAATAATAGGAAGACCTTCACTTACAGGGAGATTTCTGGAGTAATCCCCGTTTTGTAGAGAGCGTGTATTTTCATTGTTGGACAATTTGGTTCAATTTCCTTTCTGTTATTCTCTTTGGGACAAAATGACCATGAATCTAAGTCTAGAGTAGTGCCAATTTAATATGGAATAGGTTCTCTTGTCTGTTTTTCTGATACTACAAATTTAGTCAGTGATAACATCACTTTAATGATGGATGATGATTGCTATTGTTATTAAAATGTATTTTTATTAATAATTTTAGTTATAAACTGTTAGATATTACAATGCCTATCATTCAGATATGGGATAAATAAATTCATTACTCTAATTTCCAAAGATGTATAATGAATATTTAATATTCATTTGGATGACAGGTGTACCATTGCTGGAGACTGTAGGATGTAATACAGATTCAGCATCAAATGAGGAACATGAACTATCCCTGAAATACTCAAGCCTATCAGTGCTACTGACACTGGCACAACCCTTTTTATTAGTTTTAATTGGATGTATGGCGGGCTGCCAGACATAAGGCTAGGTTTAGATCTATTCTTTCCAAATATCAGAAGCTGAGAAAGCTCTGCCTGGGAATTATTGCTTGTTTTGTCAAAGTTATCATAACCAGTAAAATTAGAAGGCAGCCTCTCTGGAAAGGATAGAATGTGAGTGAGACGATAGGGCCTGATGTTTTTATTGCTAAAAATTTCATTCAGTTGAACACATTTTAGAGAAATACAAATCTGTTTCGAATAGAGGTTCTTGTTGTCATCTATAGTATGGGGAGCTCTTAGTGAATCATCATGTGCTAAGAGTATAATACGTATGTAGAATACTTCTTTGAACTTTATGAACTAGTTACATAAGGCAGATCTTTAAACAATATATTCTATTCCTTTAATATGTTCTATTAAATGATATGAAATCATGCTTTGGAGCAGAAGCAATAATTTTTAAGGATCTAAAAATCCATTGAAGGAGATACTAAGTTGCAGAACATGCTTGAGAATTTGTATGGAAATTTATTTCACTAAGAAAGACTGATTGGACGAACCAGGAAACTAAATAGAATTGGCTCTGGTTTTTTTTTTCTTGGAGTGAGAATTCCAGGTTTAGCCAACAGAAGAAGGCACTACCATGCTAAATGGACAGTCACCAGTGCATATACATAACATATATATTTTTGTGATTAGAAAAAAGATAGACAGACAGACAGACCAATCAGGAAAGAATCATCTCTCTGAGCTAGATTAATTATATTTATTAGGCAAAAGACTGAAGTGAAAAATGCAAGAATTCATGTAAATAACTTTACTTTCAAATGTGGACTCACTATATATAATTCACCCAGAGTTTATTTTTCCTGCACTGTTAATGCAATGGGAAGTACATCAAACTTTTCTTACAAGGCTTGCCAATCTGCACCTGGATTTTTTTTCCATAATAGTTACTAACCATATTAGGAATTCTGTCTTATATCTATATGGTCCAGGAACTGTAAGATTAATTAAGGCAACCAAAAATACAGTAGTGTTAAATGAATACATTAAGCCCCAAAATATTGGAAGCCAGTGTTGCTAATAGGATTTACAGTATTAAGGGCATACACCATATTGGTATATACTATATAAGGCTATTCATTAAAAACATCTCATTGTATAGATATATGAATAGCACTTATTTTACCAATACTAAGACATCTAAATGTTGTGAATAAGGGGAAATGCTTCTGATCCTTCAGGTCTTAAAATAATCATTTCTTACAATAATCCAATTTGTTTTCTGTTCCTCAAATTCAGTGTCTTCTGATAAAAATATTTTCTATTTTGTAAATCTAGTTAACATTGATTTAAAATGTACTGTTTGATGTATGCTGTGGTATATATTACCAATTAGTTTTTCACCTAAGGCACCTAATTATGCAAAGCAATACTTATTCATCTTGGCCAGTGTTTTAAAGATATTTTTTTCCTGTCTTCTGTCAGAGCCTGCAGTGCAGTGGGATATTACTCAGCAAATGTTTTCTGAAAGGTTGTGATATAGCAGCAAATTAAACACACACGGTCATTTAATGAGAGCTTTTACAAGAAGATAGTTGACCTTTCTGGTAGATATAAGAAGAATTTACTTAGTCAGGGGCCTAAATTAAATTGTTGACCCAAAGGATCTGGTTGTGCCATCCTGCAATGAATAGAGAGGATAGATGTAGTAGAAATAAGCAGGCAGGTTTCAGTAAACATATCCCACAAAGAAGAATAGGCAGAGTCAAATCCCCAAAGCCCAAGGAACAGTCAGCTTGTTCTGACAAATACTTCAATCCACAATGAGCCTTTTGTATCCTCTGATCTTGACTACTTTCCTCCACAGGTTATATTCCCAAAGTCCTCTCAGGCTTGAAGCTTGATACTCAGCTGCCTGTATAAGCTTCAATAGCAGTAACACTTGTATACCACCCCTTAGTGCTTTTCAGCCACAGGTAATTTGTTTCTTTGGGGGAGAGGGTGTTGAGGGGTGGGCACACCTCAGGGTCAACAATTCAATTTAGGCCCCTGACTAAGTAAATTCTTCTTATATCTGCCTCCATCTCTTAAGAAAAGAGAAACAAAGGTAAGATTTTGAGACATGCAAGGTTAGGTTAATATAACTGTTGTAATAAAGATAGCTTAAGTCTGCACAGTGTCTAATTTTTAGTCTGGTCTACCTCATGGAGCTGATGTCAGTCTTACACATCTGAATATGCTAGCTTAGCACCAGCACCAGTGTGATGTCACCAAGAAAAAACTGAGGAAAAGCCAGCCTTGGAAAAGAGTGGAAAAGGGTGAAGGTGAGAGCAGGCAGGAGGGCCTCACTCCTGGCTGGGTTAACTTGGGCAGCATTCAAGAGCAAATGGTGGCTGTTGCTAGAGGGGAAAAGGCTTTCAGATCCCACATCCAGCCTACTTGCAATTTGCTCCCCCAGAGCAAAGCACAGTTTAAAAATCCCTGCACTATTTAAATGCATTGCATTGTAATCATATAAAATTCACAGTACTAAAATTATAACTGTTCCTTATAATATTTTTTTGAGGTGAGGATTATTAAAGTAGGCAGCAACTATTTCATCAGCAGGACCTCACATTCAGGAGATGGTTTCGTGTATTTGAGGCAGGAAGTCTCCTCCCACCTGGTTGTACAGACAGTGGTAGGCAGGGTCCCACTTCAGGCTTAGATCTCTTGATACCTTGTGGCTTTATAACTAGGAATCTTCAGTGGGGCTGTGCCACTAACTCTTTACCCTTCTAACTACCCCATGTCTTGCTGAAGATCAAGTGGGAAGGTGTCTCATATTTTGTGGAGAATTTATGTCTAGACATATCTGGTTCACACATGTAGGCTATACTCCGTATTGTCTGAACAATGAAATACTTACAGAACACCTCTGGATTAAAGACTTTCAGTTGTTTATGTGTGCAATTCATTCACTATATCTCTTCAGATATCCTTCTGCATTTATCACAGTTCAGAAGTGAAAACTATCCTGTCATTTGAAAGAGGAAGGGGAAAAAGGCAGCTTTGTCATGCTTGCTCTGAGTCTGAATCATTCCACAACTCTGAACTGGCCCTTCACCAGATATTTTTTTTTTTTGTCATTGTGCAAATACTGAGTCTTTGTCAAATGTGAACTGGGAACGCAAAGCGGTTTAAGGACATTAGCTTTCTTGAAATGTCTAAAACAATTTCTCTGACAAGGCACCCTCAATATAATCTATAACTGGAGCAGTGGTAGATTGATTACGCAACATTTCTTTTTGGAAATGGATGGAATCTGTTTAAATCTGCTGTTCGACTTGTCAAGAAAGGCAGCACAATCCTCAATCTATTTTTGAGTTATGAAATATACTTAAATGGGAAGGAGGATTTTATGGACACATAGTTTTATAGGAAGGCAGAATGAGTCATGTAAGTTAAATGTAAAATTACTTCAGAAGGGCAAAAGTGAGGCTTACTTTTGTGTTTTTGCTAATGGAAACAGTCCCATCAAACCAAAGGGAACAGGAGAGAGCAATTCTCTCTTTCCTTTTGTAGTCCCTTCCAAAGCATTCAGAGGGAGCTGCTGGAGATACAACCAAGTCTCAGGAGTAGCATCCGAGAATGAGAGTGGTTGCTATCAAAGCTAAGAAAACTTCTCATACATTTAAGTTGTAGAGTCAGTCCAATTCCCACCCACACCCAAGGAGCCATGCTTTTATGTAGAGGCAAATAGGAAAGAAAATGTTACTAGTAAGCCCTACCACTTAATTTTAGAATCATGAGAATCATGGATTCTTTTTACTGATCTAGGCTAGCACCAGTAATGTAGCAAAAGGGATGAGGTCTACTTTGGATGCAGACAGTAAGGAGGATGTTACCAAAGAGGATGAAGAGGCTGTTAATAAGTATGGAGTTGGCTGCTCATGCAGCAAACAGCTGTTTGACTGTTGGTGATGCAGCATAGCATATATACAATGAAGAAAATAAAAGTCTGTCAGAGTTTGTTGCAATCCAGCCAATACACAGTCAAATAATTCAGCAGGCTTCATTAAATAGAAGATACTTCTTTATGTAATATAAAACATAATACATGTTTACAATATCCATGTAAGTTTTTCCAATGTGGTAGAGAGAAGAAGAAATAGCAAGTAGAAATACAGGATAGGAACATTAGCAAAGAGAAACAAACTCTCTTATATACCAAACTGTTAAGTTAAGCCATGCCCAGGCTTCTAGCCATCTCTTGTAGCTCACATAACAAATACTGTTTCAGTTATCAAACAATCCCCATTGGCTGATCTTGTTGCTATGTCTATTCCAGTTCATGAATACATCTACACTGACGAAGTGTTTTCAAATCTGTTTTGAGTCTTGGTGACAGTCCCTGTAGTTTTCTTAGTAGCTTTTTTTGAAAGTGCTTGCCGATTGCTTTTTTTAGGGATGAATGGAGGGGGCAAGCTTGCAATCACACTGCTGGCTGTGCCTAAGAACTCACAGTCCCCCAGTTTCTTGTCAGATGTTTCAGCTACTATACCAAGTTGGCTCTCAGCAATGGAGGATGATGTTTAAAAAAAAAATCTGGTATTAAGTATGCTAGGTAAGTCACTGGTCAGCAGTGATCCCATAGTCCCAATATTACATTGAGGATAAGAGGAAATATTCCACGAAAGAGTTAATTTCTTGATTTTCAAGGGGCCATAAGAGATTTAACTTTTATTATTTTTTAAAATTTACTTTATTCCTACAGTAGCAAATTGTTAACGTGATCAATCAGGAGCATGTCTTGTAATTTGTATTTCAGAATCAAAGCAGAATTCATGGAGTTATAGTTTGCCACAATGCAGGATATATTGGTTTGCAATATAATGTACTAAAAGCAGGAGAGCAATTAAAATGTAGCATGGCAGAGGGGCATCCTCCGTAGACATACTTCTTTAGACTCCTGTCTTTGCCCAGTAGTCATAACTTCCCTTTGGAAAATTATTAGATGGGGAGCAATATAAAAATAGTGAAAGGTCTGCCATCTCTTCCTGCTGATGGATGTTACACCTACATTATCTTTCCATCCATTGATAGGATATTGGCAGCATCTCAGATCTGACACATCAGACTGCTTCTTTTATCTCCTCTGAGATGGCTTAAAAACCTTGCTCTTCCTGAGTAATTAATCATTTTATATAATTTGGTTGAGAATTTTAATGGTCAGGATATAATACTTTCCCTGAAAAGACTAAGAGAAAACAAATGAAAATTTATTCTAGATTAGTAGGTCAGCAGCTGCAGACTTCTGAGCTAAATATGATTCCTTTTTGGGAAATTGTTTGCTCACACATCTCTCAATGGCTAACACAGAAATTAAGTAAGTATTGGAAGTCTCAATAGAGACCAAATTAAATATCACCTCGAATATCACTCAAATGTGTTTACTAAAATTAACAAGGTCCTCTTCTTCCATAAGATGTACAGAGTTCAGGCAGATCTTTAACATGCCCAATTGAATATTGTCTTCCTTTCCAATGCAAAATTTTAAGAGATGCAAGTATCTCAACTCCTCACAGTTAAAGAAGAGGTGACAGACAGGTCTGGATGATTAAGAAGAGATAATTATTGTTTCATGTTGTTGATTAGCTGCCTGAGACAGTGACATCCTTCTCACTTTAAATCTGTCACTTTGGCATATATTTGACATTTTCCCCTCCAGTGCTATCATCAGCAAACATTATTTAAGAAGCACCTGCTTTTGCTATAATTAAAAGTATGAGATGTTTGCCCCATTTATTTGGGGTAAGTTCCCATGCAAGATATTTTCTTTTAAAAATTTATTAGAATGTTGAGCAGGGACCAGCAATTAGATCCTTCTTCTCAAACTTGATCTTCCCAAAATGGGATTCAACTTCAATCATTCCTAGTTAACAGAGAGGAGAAATTCAACACAACTGGAAGATACCAGTGATAGGTATATTAACTGAACAACCAATTTTAAGCAGTAAAGAATAAATGGTTTCTCCCTTTTTCTTTCCTATCTGTGTCTGCTCTAAGCATGTTTTTTAACATATGGAACATTCAAAAGTCAACTTTAGTCAGATGCCAATCTTGAATCCTATGCCTGATACCCCCCCCCCCCCAAAAAAAAATAAAAATACTGGTAATACCTAATTCTTAGACTACAAATCAAATCTGTCATGAAAAAGCAAAGGGCTGTTGGTCTTGTAGGTTTGACAGAACCATTTCTTTTCAGTGATTTTTCTTTTTCTTCTGCCTTTCTGATAAATTCTCCCTTATTGATTCTTCCCAACGCCAGAACTAATTATTTATTCTTCCTTGTTCATATATGTCTGTTGCTGATCTTGACTGAACTTAATTTCTTTTTTTGTTAGGTGAACATTTAGCACAGGGTACTACATTAAGGTAACTTAAGACTTAATGCATAATAGGTTCACTGAACACAAACTTTCCAAGAAGAATACAGGATTAAAGTCAAGGTAAAATATTATATGATAGCTGATTAATTGGGTCATTTAGCTGGCAAGGAAAATGCGAGTCTGAATGGAAATGGATGTTGATTTAAGTCAGTCTATTCTGGCCATTTGACCAGGGTGATTGTAACATGAAGATATTTAGAATGAGAGACCAGCATCATGGAACATTTCATTGTATCTGGATTTGTGCTGGTGTTAGTATTACATCTAGATACAGATATAGTAAGAAATTCTTTAGATTTTATGCGCAATTAGGAAAGGAACAACTTTCTAGTGTCCCAGTCCTGCTATGTTTACTCATAATTAATCCAATTCATTGCATTTAGGTTAATATGCTGCAGACAGCAAGTATGGGCTTACTTCTCTTTGTAAACATTTCAGCTATATCCATGACAGAAAATAATTATATTTAGTGGGTGCTTTACTATTTCATTTCCATTGGGATGCTCTCTTTGATGTATGAAGAGATACAGTCACAACAGTTGGTGTCTATATCCACGCTATCACTTCTGCCTGCAGGAGGAATTATATTTATTTCATTTACTTATTAGTTTTTACAAATCCTTGAAGAAATCCCTAATTGATAAGTAGCTGAAAAATATCTCTGAATTTATCCAAGCTGACTGCAATTAGAGTTTTGTAAGGTTAAAAAAAAAAAGTTTGAAGCAACAAATTTCAGAGTGGAATGCCTTTAAAGATGTGTTATTTCTGACAAACAGAAACAGCAGTTATATTCACTAGCTTTTTACATAAACAGCAGTTATATTCACTAGCAGTTATATTTCACTAGTACACATTTACATTGGTGGACATAATGTGGATGAAAGAGGAATTAGAAATCATTTAATGGAGTGGCTAAGAGCACAGGCAAAGAGAGGCAATGTAGTTAGATGGTTTTAGATTTTAGACTTAATGGACTTTCAGGACAACTTTGACTTTAATGGGCATATGTTGGAGTGAAAGCAGTTTAAACCATAATGTGTATTATTTTACGTACCTCAATTTGTGATGAGCCGAAGAAAGAGGAATATGCAGTAATACATCCGTTTATGCATTAGGCTTTTCCATATCTTTCTGTCTTTGCAAATCATCCTTGCTTCCACCACCTCCATACACTGATTCATTCACTGCCTTTTGTTCTTCAGCAAAAGAACAATCTGTAAAAGAACAAATGGGTGGCAAAAGCACAAAATTGATTGGTGGACTTGGAAGACTGTAAGAACATTCATTGATCAATATTCTTACCAACAGATATCCCAGCCTTTTTTTTTTTATCCACTTAGCTTACATGGGTCAGGATGGTAATGGAAATGCAGAAATAAAAATACTAGCCTGATTGTGTTTTCCTTGACATTAGTAGGCTTTGGATAAAGATATGGGCATCTGGAAGCATTCCCAGATGTTATATTCCTTTGTTGTTGCTCTATTCTTCCTTAAAGAGCAGTATTTTTTTTCAAAATCTCTTTTTTCAGTTTTGTTTAAGTGATCCAGAAACTAAAGGATGATTTACAAAAAAAAAAAAAAACCTGCTGACACAATGAGAAATTTCATTACTAAACCATAATAAACTAAAAAACCAGAAATATGAGCAAAAACCAAACCAAAGGAAATCTGGCTAAATCTAGCTTATACCAATTAGTCCTCTTTATCAGATAAAAATCAATGATTTTTTTTAAAAAAATAAGGATTTTTTTCTATTTAAATTGGATTTTTTTAATCAAATTTATTTTAATAAAATTATTTTGGAGTAAAAATATAGTTTTCTATTTAACATACATTAATAATTTAGTTTATTCAACATGAAATGGAGCTTTGTTATGGAGCATGAGGCTGTATATTCTGCAATATTGGGATTGTCGATGAGTCAACAGGTCAGGAGGAGCTGCTGTGGGATAGAGATGACAGATGCTCTTTAAAAATGATGATTTAAATCATTGACTTGATTTAAATCAAGGCTTTTTACTAGTGATTTAAATAATAAATTTAATTTAAATCAAATCAAATTAAATTAAATTAAATCAAATCCACCCTGTTCTTTATGCTAGTCTAAACAAAGCCAAATGCACCACTATTCCCTTAGGTGCTTCATCTGCATTCATTCATCATTCACTGATTCACCTTATCTCTTCATAAGCGTCCCATTTCCTTTGTATCGAGCTTTCATGCTACTATGATTCACTTAATGACCCCCTTGCGTAGCAGTGTAAATTCTGATCCCCATTGTAGCTGTAAGTCGAGGACTATGTTTACTCAGAAGAAAATTCTGTTAAGTTTGGTAGATTTTACTTCCAGGTATAAGATTGCAATCGAATATAATAGTTTCACTGCTTGACTAATAATTGCCAAATGGTAAATTAAACTTCTTAAGCTATTACTTTCAAAATGTATGAAACACTTCTCTTTTTTATAAAGTAACTTTGAACTTTTAAAGCAGAGCAGAATGGAGAGAGAAAGACATAATTTTTAAAGACAAGATAATACTAAGGTTTTTTTCCCTAAAATCCAGTGTCATAGCTTTTCTCTAAACTGTCTACTTTGATGGATATATCAAAAGAAGCATCTATATGTTAGGTTCTCATTGTACAAGATGATACAGTTTGTGATAGGAAGTTATATTGTAAGTATCTCTGCACTGACGAAATTATTATATAAGGCAAGAAGCTAAGTGGATCACAAAGAACAAGCTATATAGATTGGGTTACATAAGTATCTCGAAACTATCTTGAATAGTTAGACCTCAGCCCCCAAAGCACTAGCTCTGAGCTTCCTGTGCACTAGCTATTAATGGAATACTACCTTCTGCACTTGCATATCTGTTTCATTTTGTATACAATTGGCAAGAACTGGAGCTGTTTTTCTTGTGATCTCTGATGCTGTTAATGACTTTGAGCCAATGGAATTCAGGTCACAACCTCTCTGCTGAAGCAGTTTCTGGAAGAGGCAGATTTGCACATTCTCATTGTCTTCTGTCACAGCAGACGTTTTTCAGCTGATGCTTGGAGGAATTGATGCCCATTTTTGTAGAATAGAATTGCTCCAGTGAATTCCTCCTCATTGTCTTCTCAATCTATATTCTGACATGTGAAGGGGTGGGGAAGACATCTGATTCAGAAAACACTGACACAGAATAGTCTTCAACTTATTGAAGTTTAGAAAATACAAACCAATGATTTGGTTCAGGTACCACATTAGGCAATATATATATATTTAAAGTACCATGTGTTCATTAAACCATAGTTTTTTTCAGGTTCATATAGCGTGCTAAGTTCAAACTAATAGTTAACATTGGTTTCAAATTCCAGTGAGTGCTAATCAAAAATAATGCTGAGTTTAGGTTTGGATGACTCATTTCACCACAGGAAAGCCATTGACTGTGCCAGGGGTGTCAAACTCAAGATGTCACATTGTCGTCAGGTGACATAGCGCAACTTTTTTCCCCTTCGCTAAACCAGGGGCGGGCATGGCCAGTGCGTGATGTATCTGACCCATAGGCTGTGAGTTTGACATCACTGGACTATGCAATAGAGCTATATGAGGAAACTGTAGGTGAGAGGCCACTGTGTGCCACCTTTGGCACGCATGCCATAGGTTTGCCACCACTGACCTATAATATGGATGGACATCTCTTTTCTACTTTTAAATATATTTGAACAACATGTTAGTTGCTTTCAGAATCAAAGTACTGAATGCAGCTGCAGTTGTTTACTGATCAAAAGGTGAATATTCATTCTCCAAGCTTGTGGGTTGGTTACCTAGCCATGTTACCTAGCCTGGTAATGAAATGTTCAGAAATCAACCTAGAAGCTCGAAAAACAAACCCTCATCCCACATCCAAGCTACAGATATTTGCTATTGTTGCAGATTTACTGGTTTCTATTTCCTCCTAGCCACTTTTGGTGTGTGACATTTCTTTATATGCTGCCCACCATAAAAGTGAAAGGAAAAAAGGGAGGCTGGCCAGTAAAGATAGATAACTATCCACACACCCAAATTTCCTGCTTTTTTATTCGGTCATAGGACTGGCTGTGGTGGAGTTCTGGTAGATGGAGATGACCTAATGTATTGCAGACCTTTTGTGGAGAATTGATAACTGCTTGCCTTGCCTCATTGGTCATGCCTGTTCTTTATGCTGGTATTGTAGAATTTGGATTTGAGATGGGAGTGTTATATTACTCCCCAGCTTATTCAGAAGATAAGTTAAAAATGAACAATCAAACCTTTTGTTTTATGAAATGGTATGAAATGACATACGTTGTTTCTCTTTAAAGAGATACAACAACCAAAGTTTTGCTTAATTATAGAATATCAAAAGGGAGTGCGTTTTTTTTTCCTTTGTTTAATTATAGAAGTATCTCTTCTTCCTTGCCTACTTTCTACTCTGGCCAGTCACCAGTTGCTTTTCTTTTTTCTTTTCCCCTTTCCAACTCAGTTTCATGTTTACCTTCTTAAAGAAATTTTCATATAGCATTTATTCAAATCTTTATTCAAATACAAAATGAAATGCTCTTTCATCACACAGGGAAGTAAAATTATTCAGTTAAAATATAATCCCAAGATATTTTATTTTTGGGTGTAAGTAATAACATCCAAATTAGTCAAGTCAAGACATGCACCTCTTGCTTACTAGTGAGATTAACAAAAAAGATTGAGAAAAAAAAACCTTACAGGTAAAAATGACATTGAATAAAGTGGGAAGAAAATAGATTTCATAATAATATTTGCCCAGACCTCAAAACAGCCTGATTTGAATTCAGACCACAGACAAATCCACCAATAGAAGTAGTTTAACTTTGCATAAGTTGACCATATTTAATAGCCCAAAAAAGAGGATGGGGGGGTCGGCGTTGGGGGGGGGCGGTGTCAGTGTTGGGTGGCGTGGGGGGGCATCGGCATGGGGGGGCG
>JAEANM010012950.1:0-14607 GCA_017656035.1 Myanophis thanlyinensis | reverse complement strand
CCGGCCGACGCCGACGCGCCCCCCCCGCCGACGCCCCCCCGTCCTCTTTTTTTGTTTTTAAAATATGGTAAGCCTAGGATATACAATATATTAAATGCTACTGAGATAATTTAATAATTCACATAATTTGCAACCTTTGATTCTTCCAAAATAATCATTTACTTACCACTCCCTATCTCTATAAAATATAAAGAAAACTTTGAAAATCATGAAATTTTATATTTATTAGTATTTTTATGGGACTAGAGACCATAAAGGTCATAATGTGGCCCTGCTTCTGTTGTTAGCTTTCTGATATGGGCTTGGATAGGATTTGGCAACCTGTGGCTCTGGAGCTGCATGCAGCTCTTTTGGCCCTCTGCTGCAGCTCCCTGTTGGCTGATCCTACCATTGGCTGGCCCCGCTCTTCCCCTCCCAGTCACTCCTCATCTGGCCTGAGAAGGTAAAGGTAACGGCAGGGGATGGAGACTTACTCCATATTCCAGAGCAGGAGCGAACATCATTGTACTTGCCTTTGCATGGCAACAGCATTCTGCCTTCGCATTGTACGTTTGAGCTCAATATAGCCCTCACCTCCCACAGCTTCGGGCTCGGAATTGTAAGTTGCTTCGGGCTTGGAGCTGTTGCCACCTGCATGGCCTGCTCTCTGCTCTCGCAGCACCTTGCACAGCACAGTGAAATTTAACGCACTTCACAATGGGGAAGACAGGGTCCTCGTGGAGCCCATTACGACATGGAGCGACATTGCAACCCTGCCCCACTCGCCACTGGCAAGAGCAGCATCAGAGAGAGAGAGAGACATACACACACACACAGAGAGACAGAGAGACAGACGGACGGACAGAGAGAGAGAGACACACACACTGCGAGAGAAAGAGAGACATAGAGAGAAAGGAAAAGGTGAACAACGCACCCGAGGCCAGGTGTGGCAAGAGGGGGCTGGGAGGGAAGGGGTGAGGCGGGGCCAGGCAGGGCAAATAATTTAACAACCGGTTTTCCGCCCTAATGACCAGCTGGGTAGGCATGGCTGAGGGATCATGTGACTGGATGGGAGTGACTGACGTTGAGTTGGCCACATCCACCCAGTCACACCCGTTGTTAAATTATTGGCTCCTGGTGTAATTGGTCCAAATGGCTCTTTGAGAGTTTAAGGTTGCAGACCCCTGGGCTTGGAGTAGTTATTGTGCTGAAAACATAACAGAAAAGGGACCAATAATAGTCAGATACTGGTTATATGAGGAAGATTGTTAATGTGTGTTGAGCAAATGATGGCCTAGAAAACTTACTATCTGGCCCTTTATTTAAAGTCTCTTTGAAAAATTGATCTTGGGAAAAAAATTGATACCTTTTACTCAATATGTATTTTCTTGCAGGTGTATTTTTGCACATTGTTGCTGATACCCTTGGAAGTATTGGTGTAATCATATCTGCATTATTGATGCAGAACTATGGTTTGATGATTGCTGACCCAATCTGTTCGATGCTTATAGCTCTGCTTATTGGAGTAAGGTAAGCATTGGGTTAGGGGTTTTGTGGGGGGGGGGGGGGGGGAGAGAGACCACGAGAGAAATACACATATATATATTTAGGATGAACGTTGTCCATGGGATCGCAATGGGTCAGAAACAACTTCGCAACTAACAACAACAATATTAAGGATATGTAAATCAAATCACTTTTTTCCCTTAGTTTACATATAGTAGGAATACTGTCTTTTTAGAAATCAGTTTTACTTGTACAAATAAATTGTATATATTTTATGATTGCAAAATGGCTTTTCTGACTCACATTGTAAAATATTTTCATGTTATGGTTCATGTAAGCATTCTGTTGTATTACTAAAAGAATGGCCTCAAATTCAGTGCATTGTGGTTCGCCTTTAATTTTCTGGGCACCAGAGGAACATGTTTATACAGTTAACAAATTTCTTTTAGTGTGTGAGATCACTTTCTACAAGAGTATGTGTTTATATAGTATTACGTTTAATCAATGAAGTAGTAGAGGTGATCTTATAGATACAAAAATAATTAAATGGTCTGGCAAGGATTGCACTAGATTTATCATTCACATCTGGCACTGCCGTTCAAAAATGGGCAGAGCCATTCTTGTTTCTGGAGAGATTATAATCTGGTATTTCAAGACTTTTTGTTGCCTTAACACATAACATTTATCATTGCTTGACTTTGGCTTGTTTTTATTAGCACTAATAAATATTGGTTGTCCTTGCTATACTTTTGTTGAGCAAGAAACCCTTTTCTGTTTTGAAAAGCTAGTAATTTAACATAGGAGATTAAAAATACTTAAATATGCAAGTTCTCCAGAGACTATATACATGTCATGTAGGTAGTAATGCTAAAAATACATGAATATTTGTGAGAGAAACTAAATCCAGCTATCATTAATGTGCATCACTAATGTTAAATAATAGCTTGTCAAGTGATCAATTGGTGTCATTACATTCTATGGAATTGAGAGTTTTGTCCATTGCAGTTGAATTCATGCTAATAATAAACATTATGCTTGGAGCTAATGTCTGTGGAGATTCCCACTCATCCAAGTCATGATTGTCCCAAAAGTGACATTTAGCTATACATTATGATCTGTTTAGAGCAAATTACCGAGGCATCGGTTTTTTTTTAACTTAAAATATATTTTAATAGAGACATTTAAACATGTTGTAAACTAGATACATGAGTGCAAAAATTGATTTCAAAATAGCATTCTGAAACATAAATAATAATTTGAAGACTACAATCATGGTGATTCATTCTTGCCCCCTTGCTAGAGGAAGAAAATGATGGAAAGCTGATTTATAACGTAGTAATGCTCAGAAGTCAATGATCTTGTATTATGCAAAAAGTGGTTTTTTTAATGTGATTCTTTTCTAGGTTGATTATGATTTTAAAGAATCATAACTCTTCCCAATGAATATAAATTGCTGCATTACCATAGGTTGCGGGAAAGTACGCTCTCATCTTTTCCTGTGCCTTTTTAATTTGAATTGTACAACATTTTTGGGAAGGGTATCATGTTGGAGAATTCTAGATTTAGAGAGGATTATATTAAACATTTGTTTTTCCTCCATTTTTCCTAATTCACGCATTGATAAAGTGGAATTTTATGACAATGTCTTTAAAAACCAACAAATGATTGTTGTATAATCTTCTTATGGTTTGAGCCTCTTTCAACAGATGAATGAAGTTATTTTCAGATAGTAGATAATGTACTAATATACAGGAGAAGGAAGACATGTTGAGAAGTTGGATTCATAGATGAAGCAATATGAAGCCCAATATAAGTAACAGAGAAAGTTGCAGTTGTGATAACATTTTTAATAGTTATTAAATTTTAGTCTGTAAGAGTCCAAATAAAAACAGTTAGATCCAATAATTTTAGTTCTGAAATTCCATGAATGGAAATAGATTTTTCAGTATCTTGATGGAATTTTTTGGTTTTCTTTTTTAGAAGACTGGTGAAACTGCTTTCCAGTAATGCCTGGATATTTCCATTTTAGTATCAAAATAATGGTCATTCATTTTAATGAGTTGGAGAAATAACCCATTGGTCCTATATAATCAGGAAAAAGACAATAATAATGAGTGATTGCACATGTGATGGAGAAAGACCTGAAGAATAATCTCCAATTCCTTGGCTGCTAATTCTTGTAAAAGGGCAATCTAACCAGATGAAAAGCAAGAGGCAAGCATCCCCTCTATTCCATCTCTAGCTAACATTGCTACACTTCTGAGTTTTTGAATAGAAAGATGTTCAAAGATTAACAATTCTGCCTAGTTTGCAAGATGAACCCTCCCAAACCTCTTTTAAATTCCGCTTCCAGAAGTAATATATATCCCATTTCTATGTGACCTGATTCTGAAAAGACCCTGAGCAGAGGAAAAAATCTTGGGCTTGAACAAAGAATGTCGCATTGCATTCACCCATCTGTGTAAACGAAGTTTGGGTAAACTGGCCTTCAACTTAATTACTATTATGCTTTGACTCTGCAGACTTCCTGTATTTTGATAACAGGGATTGGTTTAAACTGTTCATTATTACAGTTTAATACTGAGAACAGTGAGGTCACTTCTGTTTGTCCAGCAGAGCATTTCCAGGCTGCATAATAGAAGCACAACATTTGCTACATCATAAATTCCGTTTTGGTGTAAAGAATCAGACTGAAAAGTGCTGACCCACACATGCCCGGTGCTAGACACGTTGCATTCGGGTTTTGCAAATTAGCAAGAAGGTAGATTAATGGCATAAATGAGTAAGTAGAGAGATTGCGGTGCTGAACTGAGCATACCTGGCAATTGAATGTGAGGATTTCTTTAGAAGCATACTTCAGGTGAAAACAAGGGTCACCCTAGATGTCGGCAAGCACCTGTAGAGAATTGATCGGAAAATTTAAAAAATAATTATATTCTCTATGCACTTTTGCATCAACATTTTAAAGAATGGTTGAATTTCAAGTTTGGCATCCAAATTAAATCCAAGTTGAGAAGGATGCTTCTTAGCTCAAAATAATGTACTTACAACTCTTTGTTAGTTTTCTATTGCAACTTTTGTTCAGAAACTGAGTCGGTATATATAGTTGCTGCTCTATCTATTTTTAATCCTACAAAGTCCTGTGTGGAAGGTTGAGTTGTGAGACTGGCCATCCAGTTTTCATGGTCTTAAAGGGAGGCTTGAACTGGGTCTCCCTATTCCAGGTCTAGCATTTTGATCACTACACTAGTTCTCTTTTTTAATCTTCAGTGAAACTTCCTGATCCAATGACCATGGTGATTTTACAAGGATTGTTGTGGTTATAACAAAAACGTTTTCAGATGCAAAAAACTAATGAGAAGATACTTTATTTTTTGCAAATCCAGGATTCGCTATTAGGAAAAGGTAACAAAAGAGCCTGAATGAGCAAAAGATAAAATATCTTGCCACCTTTATCTCATGATAAATTATCTAAGATATTAGGTGTATTGGGTAAGATATTAGGTATGTTATGATTCCTAACACACTAATTTTGGAGGGAACTGCTAAATATTATGAGTAAAATTAAATTGGAAGGGCATATTGGCTTCCTGGCCCACCATTTGAATGACATAATTTAATCCAGCCATAATCTGGATACTCTAGTCAGCATCCCAGAGAATTCTGGGAATTGAAGTTACACACTTGGATGATACCTTGATTGGGAAAGCTGCTTTAGTGAGAACATGCTTAACCTGCTATGGTGGAGTAGGACACAATTTTTATGACAAATCATTAGGTTCATTTCTTCTGTTTGCACATTAGAACTTGTGTGAGTGTGTGTAAGGGAGGAAGTATATAAATAAAATTAGTTTGGATAACAGAATATCAACTGTCAGGAGATCTAAATTTTATGTATGCAAGTGCCTTACCTTCACTGTCTGGGCTTTCTTCTCATGCTTAGCTGAAGTGATAGATTATGCTTTGAATCACTTAACAACATATCGTTGAAACAACTCTTGGTGGACCACTATAGCAGGAGTGTCAAACTTGCAGCTCGCGGGCCGGATGCCTTACGCACTGGCCATCTCCACCCCCATTTTAGCAAAAGGGAAAAAGTCGTGATACATCATATGACGACAATGTTTTCATCACAAGTTTGACACCCCTGATCTGTGGCAAGAAGGGAGGATAAGTTGTTTTATAAGAGGTAGTAAAATATTATTCTGGAAGCTGCCACAGAATGTCTTTCCTATTTTTTCCATTTATCTTTTCCGAAATTCTGAAGTGTGATAGTTTCAAGGATTGATTCACCATGGTATAAACCAGAAAACTTTCTATTATCTTATTCTATAGAAGATTTCTCTTTTCTGAAAATGAAACTTGATAGGGCTCCATCCCTTGGTGTTCATCTGGCAAAATAATACCTGCCATTGCAATTTAAAATAAATGTATTTATTTGTGATAGCTGTGCCTGGGAAATATAAAGATTCATATTGCATTTCACTTGTTCTTTTTATTTGAAAACATGATAGAAAGGTAGTAACCAGGAGCACATAAAAATACATTGATTTGGAACTCAAGTGTTAGAAAATGTTTTTATTCAATTTTCTAAAGACGTGTCCTGGTTCTTGTATTGCTTTTGTAGGGTTCATATTGACATAGGAATACTTCTTAAATCTTGATTAATTGATTGATTAAGAATTCTAGCCAAGCTGTCCTGCCACTTTAACAACATTAAAACGGGCAATAACTCTGCTTATTGCTGTAATAGCTTCATTGCTGGTTCACTTCTTGCCTCAAAACTTGATTCTAAACTTTTAAAAATCAATCTTTTAGATTAAAAATAATGTCCATCACAGAAAAGGAATTTGTAAAGAGCATGCAGTGATGGAAGTTGTGGGTAATAGGACACTTGATTCCGAATGCCAATTGCCTCAGCTCGGTGTTTCACTTCAGAGTAAATCTAATTTTCCTGTCAAGGCTCTCAAGTGTAATGCATTTTAGAAAAATACAGTTGTTCTTACGTATTTATTCGGTGGTGGAATGATCTAGCTTGAAACAAAATTATTTTGAAGTTTAACGGAGGCCTGTTTTTAATACAGTAGAATGGTGGTTTTTCCTGTGTAATCAAGAAAGATTGTTTTCTTTAAAAAGAAATCTGTGCCATGTAAATTTGCTCATCTTAAATTTCCATTTTTGGTTTGGATGTAATGGCTCATTCTTTTCCACATTCTTCGCTTTTTTAAAATCTGAATTTATATTAATACATTCCAGATATATCTGCTGTAATACATTAGTGCCTATAATAGCAGAATTAGGCTTATAACTTACATGCTACATGCCATTAAATATTGCAATACTATTCCATTACATCCTTATGGACTAAAATCCGCAGTGGAAAACGCACAGGACAGCTATAATAACCTATTTGCTCATTGCTGCCGTTTGGGGACGGGGTGGGGTGGGGGCTGCTTATGAGAATCTGTGAGAATGTACTATGGCTGCTTAGTTCAGTGTCAAACCATGACTACATGACTAAGCATACAAAGATTTGGTTCAGATATCACCCTAAGCCATCATATGTGCTTTTTATTTTAGCTTAGCATGTTGTACCAATCTTGCCATGATAATGTCTTCCTCTTCTCGACAGAAGATAGTGTTCGCTTTGTTTTGTTAGAACTAGAGTGCTATTGTGAGAGGAGATGGTGTCCACAGAGAAGGAGCTGGTGTGATGGGTTTCAGGGAAGTGGGCAGTTTCTCAGGAAGGAGGGGGCACATTTCCAAAAAGGGAGTGAGACAAGAGGCACAACCAAAAGGCAGGATGGGAGACAAGCAAGAGAGTAAAATAGTCGTCCATTAGGGTGAGAATCGTAAGGGTTTCAACTAGCAAGATTCTGTCTACTGTGTGTAAACAACTAAAGAACTGAATTTTGGCTGGGTTGCTGGTTGTCATTCTTGGGCTTAGCCTAACAACTATGCATTGAATTTACTCCGCATTCCATGTTTTAATTCTTCATACAGATAAACTTTAACATATAATTGTAACTGAATCTGGAATTACAGTCCTAAATTGTGGCAGTTGTTATGCAGGTCATCATGTGACCATTCCCAATTTTATGACTTTTTTTTTTTTGTGGTAGTGATTAAACAAATGAAGCAGTCATTAAGCCAATCCATTTTAGCCATTGGTGCTTTTTGCTGGAAACTGCAAGTAAATGTCAGTTTCTGGCAATAAATGCAAAAAACAAAGTAATATAATAATGATGTGTCAGACATTTCTTTGTTTTTATTATTTTTGTCCAGATTAAATGGCCCATTAAACAAAATTTAATAATCGAAAATAAGATCCCTGAAATCAACATGCCTATCTCTTAAGAAATATATGCAGATAGAGCAAAATATTTACCTTGGCATTCTTTACTTTGGCTTGGATCAAGAACAAATAATAACAAAGAGAAATTACAAGTATCTACTGCCTCACATTTGTGGTTTTACAGCATTCACATGTCTATTAGAATTTTTTTCTATACTGTATATAATTTTAAAATCTGACTTTAGAATGGAGGAGTTTTAAAGAATCTCTCTTTAGCTTACTCTAATTTTTTTCATGAAAAAATCTCTCAAACACACCTCCTCTCTTGAGTATTCAGTAGCATGTCCACACACACTCACAGACACACATGCACTTTCCTGCATAATAAGATGAAATAAATAGCAATAGCACTTAGACTTATATACCGCTTTGTAGTGCTTTTCAGCCCTCTTTAAGCTGTTTACAGCGTTTAGAAGAATTCGGGGATTCCTAGAGCTTACCTCTCCTTTGAGCCGTATTGTTTTAATTTCTACCCTGCTTTTCTGCAGCTCAGAGGGTAAGGATAGCTGTATAGGATAGGATATTTCTCAGATCTTTATTAAAATAAAAGTATTCTGCACTTTGGACTTGTGGGCATATTTGGAATTTTGAGAGCATCCTAAAGACCAGGGGTGTCAAACTTGCATCTTCACATCGCCATGTGATGTATTGCAGCTTCCCCCCCTTTGCTAAACAGCAGGTGGGCGTGGCCAGTGTGTGACGCATCCGGTCCGCAGGCCGTGAGTTTGACACCCTTATAGAAGTTATGTGGGAACCTGTATGTGAACGAAATGGCTGCTCTAAATGGGCATTAAAAAACATATTTGAAACCAAAGGCAATTTTAGTGGGTTCACTCTTTTATCACTCCATCTACTCTCTCAATATGCTTTCTTTTTCTGGGTAGTGGGCAATCAGCACTCTATTGTAACCCATATTATTTTTGTCTTCTAAGAATGTCAGTGAAAGGCCCAGGAACATTCTGGAAATAAAGATTGTGCTAAAAACTAAAACTCACCATTCGCTTTGTGAGCTTCCTTCTTCTTTAAAACAAAATAAAATAAATCCCAAGCAAAATAAAGTCAGATAGATAAGGCAGATTTCTGTAGCTATTATTTTAGACATCCAGGTAACACACAGCTTGGAACCAATTCACTCCCAAGACATAGAGTAGCAATACAAATAATTCCTTTGATATATGAAAATAATATTTTAAGCTCAGGAAAAGTAAAATCTTTTCAAGTAGGGCTTGATTGTGATTTCATGGCCATGCCTAAATACTTTTCTTATATGGAAGTGGTTTACCATTACCTTCTGAAGGTTTTTTTTAACTAAAATTATGGACATTTCCTGATGTCTCCCATTCAGTCCTAAACTAGAGCCAGCCTTTCTTTGCTTTTCAGGATCAGCCAAGGTCAAGCATATGAATCACATAAACAGTTACACCACAATATCCGCAATATTATCAGTTGTTTAAATATGTAAGCCACAATAGCATCTAATACAACTTTCCAATGCAGTCATATATTAATAAGCAGCATAACCACCAGACTCTTATTTGCAAGTGCCAAATGTAGCAAACTGCAACCAGATTGCTTACAGTTGTTGTTAAAAATGTTGTATGCTGAAATAATAAAAGAGTCTTTGTTCAGCATTGCAGATGGGCTATCTATGCGTTTTCTAAAAAATGGGCTATCTATTAGGCGTTTTCTAAAAAAAGGTTTTACATCTGGATAGGTCCTTATAGGACTTATCAAGCCTTGCAGCACCCATGATCTAGATAACATCAAAAGGCTTATGAGATCATCTAGATAAAGAGTTGATTTTGCAGTTTGTTTTTAAAGGAATAATTGCTCTGATTCACTTTTTCCGTATGTTTCAGCTGAACTTCATTTTAAATTGTCTCGTATGACTCTACTTTTAAAGTCTCCCTGAAATGTTATTAAACTAAGAATAAAATAGTTTATTTCAGAAGGTAAATCCAACCTCTCTTGGATCCCACTAAACCTCCCGTTAACCAGCTGGCTCTAGGGAAACTATTTTCTAGGGAAACTTTTCTTTTGAAAGAGAACAAATTGCCTTCATGTCCACGCCATGATAGCAATATCTTGATTAGGCTACTTGGATTAAAGTCTCCTCTGTTTTGATACCGGTAGTTGTGGAAAACCACTTGGAAATAAATAATCTTTTAGCCTTATGAAATTCTTATGGTGTTAAATATTTATATATAATCTTTCCCACAGAGAAAGTATAATGTTGATGTTGAATGATTAATTTCCATTATGGACAGACTTGTGATAGGAAATTGTTATGTTTACAGCAGCATGTCCAGGAATAATTTTCTCATTCTGTGCATTTACCAGTCTTTTGAAAAGAAGCATTATGAGATATAGAGAAAGTAAATTATGAAAATTTGAAGATATAACTTTTCTGCCTAAGAGCTTTGTTTTTAATTCTATGATTTCTTCTTCTGAATATCATTTAAGAATGTCTTTCTTCTGAATATCATTTAAGACTTATTTTATTCTTATATTCCTGATTGGCCTAAAATGGAATTAAAGCTATGGTAGTAATGAAGTGTTTTAATCTAGACAGGAAACTGCATAGACTTTTCATTCATTTTATGGTTTTATTAGAAAATTCCAAATCAGCCTTCTGAAGATTCTTGATAATATTCCAAATCTAAGATTCTTGGGGAGTCACGGCATTTGACCCTAATCATAATGAGCCTCGGTGGCGCAGCGGTTAGAGTGCAATACTGCAGTAGTGCAGTACTTCTGCTGATTGCTGGTTCAAATCCCACAGGGTCAAGGTTGACTCAGCCTTCCATCCTTCCGAGGTGGGTAAAATGAGGACCCAGATTGTTGGGGGCGATATGCTGACTTTGTAAAATGCTTAGAGAGGGCTGAGAAGCACTACAAAGTGGTATATAAGTCTAAGTGCTATTGCTATAATAGTACCAAAATGATAAAATGTGCATCATGAATGATGTCATAACACTCTCCTTTTGTATTTGCAGTGTCAAACACACATACATATGTAATGAAGTTAGCATAAAAACATCTTAATGTGTGTTTTGTTATGCATCTACACTCCACAGATATGTGGTATAATCAGCTGTTATTAGAGTCATAAAATTCTCAATATTCTGAGCCAGTGCAGCTGTATATAATCTATGGCTCTAAGCCCTTTATCATAGGAATTGTGTGTCTCCTCTGATACCTCAATATGCTCATTTTACAGTTGTGGAATGAAGCCTCTAAATTGTTTCCAAATGCTCCCTGCTTGAGCTCTGCTAAAATCTCTGGGTTCCCTTATTTCAAGAAATGCAGAGATGGCTGTTTTAAACAAGTCGTTTAATTATGGCTGAACACGTACCTACTAATTTAGGTCTGTGATCTTTCTCCTTGTGTTCTCCCCTACTTGCACCCCTTTTCTTATTACTTTGGATTATAAATTAAACATTTTCTAAGCCAGAAACAAAAGCAAGTATCCTTTTTTTTAAAAAAAGTATGTATTCTTATTTTGACAGTTGTTTTAGCTACTATTGTAACTGACTCTAAAGAGCCATCATATTTTTTTTTCTATCAGTATTGCCATTTTTGTTAAGCACCCAGTAGTCAAAACTGAATTGTATGTTGCTGCATAGTAGTCTTGATTTTCTTTTTTCCCCCATGAGAGATTTACCCTAATTCCGTGATGGCGAACGTATGGCACGGGTGGCACACAGAGCCATCTTGCTGGGCACACAAGCTGTTGGCCAACTTACCTCCAGCTGAGCATGCACATGCGATTGTGCATGCACGCATGTGTGATTTCAGAGACCTACCTGGTCTTCGGGACTCCGCTCTGTATGTGTACGATTGCAGCAGGAAATCCAGCTGGTCTTTGGAGCTCTCCTGCACATGCACACGCGATTGCTCATGTGTGTGTGAGTGCCTGTGCATAGAGCGTGTGCATTGCATGTGCAAAAGCTGCATGCATGCATACATAGATGGTGCAGTTGTACATAGAGTGCACGTGGAAGAGCGGCACACAAGTGCGGATAGCACGTACAACATGTATACTTTTTGGCATTCAGTAAGTAAAAGGTTCGCCACCACTGCCCTAGTTAGTAAACTTTTGCTTTTTTTTTTTTTTTTTTTGAGAAAGAGAGAGATATGGCTATTTAGGGTATGGAGACCACTCCACAATGGTTACATTTGGACAATTAAGGTTTCAGCATAGTGTTTTGAATACAGGTAGCCCTCAAATAATAAATGGAATTGGAAATTGAATTTGTGTTGAAAAGTGATGTAGTCGTAAAGCAAGATGTTGTGACCACATTGCTTAGCGATTGCACTGCCAGCTGATATCATTAACCCAGAATATCTCTTTATCATAATGAATTTAATTCCAGTATGTTCCATTTGTCCGTCTGTCCGTCCATCTGTTTGTCTTATCATCTGTATTTAAAATAACTTTAAATAATATTTCTAGTGTTGTTCCACTCCTGAGAGAATCCATTGGAATTTTGATGCAGCGAACGCCTCCATCTCTAGAAAGTGCTTTGCCTCAGTGCTATCAACGGGTGAGTTATAGCATTTTGATTGGTTTGAAACATCTGGAGAACACCTGTCCCCAAGAATGCCTATTCAATTCCCTTAGTAAATGAACAAAACCCTAAAACTAATAGCATTTAACTGATGAAACAAATTTGTAAATTTGGGCAATTTTCATACAAATTGAAATCTCATTCTCATAATTGTAGAAACAATGAACAAACAACATTAATGACCAGACTAACTTTCATTTATGAATGCCAATACAGTCTTCCCCAGCATGATACTTGTAGATACTTGTAGCATGATACTTGTAGATACATATAGGACCTTGGCAGGTGTTCTAAAACATCTGAAGGCAAATTATGTTAAAAAAAGTTATTATCAATAAAGATCATCTTAAATTATCACTCTGTTTCTCATATAATTTTTAAGCCTTAATGCAGTGTGCTTATTTTGGAATTAATGTGAAGATGAACATAATTTTTGTTTAGGATTTTGTGTGCAAAGCAGTTTATATGATTGCTTTAACAACCTGGGATTTTTTTTAAAAAAATGGTTTAGTACAAAGGACCACCATGTTCTTAATAGCACAAAGGAAACATTTTTCAGGAACAGAAGTTGGGAAAAGAAACCCTCTCTTCAAAGTGAAATTGAGACTGATTTATTATATTTGGTCTTAAAAGAAAAAATAATAGCTGGCATCTTTTGAGAGAATTCATTTTGTGTATTATATAACAGAGTACATAGAATTATTCAGGGTTGGGATTAATTGTTTCTTATAAATCACTCTGTTACAATCATTTAAAAGAAGGAAATACTAAAATACTAAATTCTGTATTTTAGGTTCAACAATTGCAAGGAGTTTACAACTTGCACGATCCTCATTTCTGGACTCTTTGTACTGATGTTTACATAGGGACTTTAAAACTGTTTGTAGCTCCAGATGCTGATGCAAAGTGGATATTAAGCCAAACTCACAACATTTTTACTCAGGTACAGTTTGCATTTGTATACTTAAGATATAAGTTGTGATTCTGCTTTTAGCAACTGAAGAAAATTTCATTAAGGTATTTTTAACTTGTAAAAAGATAAGTTGGGTTATAAAGTTCGGGACTTGCAAAAAGCCTTATTTCTGATTTTGAATTCTAAATAATTTAAATTCTATACAAAATTCTTTTTACACTTATTTGCAGATATATGCTCTTCAGCTTTACAAATATCTGCAACTTTTCTGTTGATTTTTGGTCTATGGATCGCTTCACATGGAGTAAATTTGCCTCTTACTTTTGTTTTGCTAAAAATTATAAAAATTGTAAATGTTAAGAATGCCCACACTATCTAGCATTTTTAAATGTTTAAAAGCTGCAATTAATACATCTGTGAGGTTCTGAACTTTATTAAAATAGAGTCAGTCCAGTTACATTTATTGTGTCACTGTAAATGTATGTTTTAAATTTTTCTTTGTAGATCATAAAAGTCTTACATATTGGCTAGTTCACATTTTTATTACATTAAGTGTTGTACATCACAAAATTCAAGTCCACAAGTCATAAAGTTGCCAAGAATGCTTTTCCAGCATTCTTATGAAAATATTTTGAACCTGGAAAATAATTTGTTTTTACAAGCATAAGACCAAGGAATAATAAAATTAAGATTTTGCTATGGTGTCATCTTATTAATTAGATCTGTTCGTGCACAGTAGTAGTCATGTTTAGTGGATTTATATCTGCTTTTCTATTGGAAACACAAGGTGGCAAACAAGGGAATTTCCCTCGTTTTATCCCTACAACAGTCACTATATTCAATTTAGCTGCACACATTTTGTGCATTGATAATAAAGGATTGAATTGGGGGGTTGGGATGAGAGAGTAACTCACCCACAGTCATGCAGTGACCTCTGTGGCAAATTGAACCTGGGTTCATTGATCCCAGTGCCACATCTCAACCGTTGATCTACAGTGGCTGTTTTCCTAAATGGAGCAGACCTCCAATAGTTTGCAAGACACTTCCATGACAGATCACAGTGACTTTATAGCAAGGATGTCCAACCTTGGCAACTTTATGACTTGTGGTTTGGAATTCTCGAAAATTTCGAGCCAGCTATGCTGGGAGTTGAAGTCCGCAAATTATACGAGGGTTATCCACAAAATAGATTACGTTTTGCGATAGAGAAAAAAAACAAAGTGTAGGAAAAATTTTTATTATATACACTTGAAAGTGACACTTAAATACTACTTTTCAACATA
>JAEANM010012949.1:0-14607 GCA_017656035.1 Myanophis thanlyinensis | reverse complement strand
AAAAGATCACCCCTCTCTGGTTACTTGGGATTTCAGCTCACTGGCTTCTGCACTTCAAAATAAAAGTCAGAGGCTTCTCCACAACAGCCCCTTCGGCTCCAGCAACTTATTTTCCTTGTAGCACTGAGCTGCTTCGTTTCTGAAATCCTGGGCTCGGCAGTCAGAGAAGCTGGGTGGGTTTCAAAAAGCTGGCTCATCAGGGCTACAAGGAAAAGATTACAAGTGCTGCTCCTCCGTCAGAGGCTTGGAAGAAAGCTGGATTTTAAGCAGAGGTTTGGAAAGAGCCCTGCAACACAGAGCTTTCCCCACCCACTCCCAACCAGATGCCCTAGCTTCTCCCAAGCATTTCTTTGCTTGGTATTTGTGGAAGAGGCACACTCAAGGGGCCAAAGAGCCATATGTGGCTCGTGAGCCACAGTTTGCCGACCACTGTTCTAGAAGATAGGTGGGTGATAACTTTCTACACAAGGAAAAGAGAGCCAATGTCCCAGGAGCTGCAATCCAAAAGTCTGTGTTTCTTACAGTTTAATTCTACTGTAAAATTTAATAAAAAATGAGACACGTGTAATGCTTACCTCTTCCAGAGTTGTTTGACTCACAGAGAAGTGTTTAATTTCAAAAACTGCTTTGTTCATTTCTAGAAGTTGAAATATATTTGCCACACCTCCTGCAGACACTGGGATATGATATTCCACCATGTTCAGTTGATGATCCTGTATAAATAAGATTTAATGCAGACAAATGCAGATTTTTAAATCAAATACTGATGTCCATCTGACAACATATTTCCAATTTTGATTCATTTATAAATTGTACCTGGCATTTTTACAGGATTGTGCCAGTTCTTTAATTACATTACATGAGGTATTCTACAGGGTCTTCTTTATTATCCTGGATGATTTTTACAAATTACTCTACAAGGAGCTTGAGAATCAACTATGAGAGTCAGAAACATTATATGCTTATACATTTGATAAATAAAAAACCTCCAGTGTTAATAGGTGCTATTAATCAGGAACTACTTTGGCCTTTACTTCTTTTATGCTGCCAGGATCTTAGAAACAGACACAACCAAATTTCTAAAGAAATGTTATGAAAGTATTATTTTTTTTACTTGTTTTCTTCTGTACAAGTTTGTGGTGAGATCCTTAAAAGAGAATGAGAAAAAACCTGTAAACAACTGTATACTCTAATTTTATAGAACAATGTGATAACATTTGGCTGGTAATATTCAGGATGATACAATTTCTATCAGAGCATTAATAAATAATAATTTGGCCTTTTTTTAGTTTGTGGCTGGACTAAACTACAGGAACTCACATTATTACATTTTCTTCTATGAAAAAATTCATTGCACTTTTTTTGCAATTTAGCTTAGCCTTATTGATATTCTACTTATTTAAGCACAATAAAAGAACATTCCATCATGTTAGAAATCTCCCTGCAGCCCAAAGAAATGTAACCAGATTTTTAAGTTGTTAAAAATTCACAGTATAGATATGTAAAAAATATGTACCCTTA
This sequence comes from Myanophis thanlyinensis, assembly GCA_017656035.1. Classification (NCBI taxonomy): domain Eukaryota; kingdom Metazoa; phylum Chordata; class Lepidosauria; order Squamata; family Homalopsidae; genus Myanophis; species Myanophis thanlyinensis. The sequence goes on along the minus strand of JAEANM010012949.1, from coordinate 13,086 downwards.
AATATGTATTTGGAAAGTTTGTTTGTAAAAATAGAGTCAGCTTCTCAATACTGTCTGCACTGTTATTCAAATGCATCTTCACAGTGAATCCTTTTCCAAACCTAGAGGAAAATATGAAAGTATAATTTATTAGATTCAAAGTGTAATAAAAATTCTAGTAATCCCAAGCAGTCTTCTTCTTCTTTTCTCGGCTGTTCTGGATAGGGGTCGCCACAGCGAACCATCTGTTTCCACCTAACTCTATCCTTGGCATCCTCTACTCTCACCCCAATTACCTTCATGTCCTCTTTTAGCACATGCACATATCTCCTCTTTGGCCCTCCTCTTGACTCTTGCATGGCAGCTCCATCTCCAACAACCTTCTACCAATATAACCATTCTCCCTCTTCTGTACATGTCCAAACCATCTCAATCTGGCCTCTCTGACCTTGTCCCCCAAACAACTGACCTGAGCTGTCCCTCTGAGGCAGGGGTGAAATTCTCCCAAACCGGTAGGACAAATTATGGGCAGTTTGGAGAACCGGTAAAATCCACCACTGACTGGCTTCGCCCCCACCTTCCCGCCCCTCACATTCACTCCTTTTCCTGCCTCACCTGCCTAGAGGAACAGGTGTTGCTGCTTCTGCTTCCTGGTTCCCTTGTGTTTTATTTCAAGAAATAACGGCAATCGCAAGGTTGCTTTAGTGAAATCAGCTCTTTTTATTTACAGGATCAATCAGAACAAGAACGAAGAACAGCCGTGACAAAACCTCTATTTATACTATATACAAGTGTGTGGAGTAACCAATCAGAGAGCCGGATTCTCCCGCTCTCTGATAACCGACACCAGACTTGGTGTCTGCTGCATTTATAATTAATCGGGTTTTCCCACTCTCTGCTAACTGACACCAGACTTGGTGTCTACTGTAATTTGAATCAGGTATAGAACACCTTGCAGCCCAGCAGATCTCTGCTCAGTGAGTCTTCCTTTGCTTCTATCTTAGCTACCTCCCCCACACTCCAGCCAAGGTATTCCAAGCTATTTCCTGGTGCAGGTCCTCTCCCTTGCAGAGCAGAGTCTAGGATTCAGTTTAAATTGGGGTGGGGAGGAGGCAAAGAAAGAACTAGCACTAGGGAAAGAAGTTTTCCTTTTGTCCCAAGCTATTTCTCTAGTGCAGGCCTTCTCCCTTGCAGAGCAGTCTAGGATTCAGTTTGAAATCTGGGGGAGGGGGGTTGGGAGGGTAGGCAAGGAAGGAGCCAGCACTAGGGAAAGGAGTTCTATTTTCCAAAGCTATTTCCTTTTTCCCAAGGAGAGGAGGAGGGAGGGAGGGAGGAAGACAGAGAGGAAGGGAGAGAAAGAGAAGGAGAGAGGAAAGGAGAGGGACAGAGGAAAGAGAAAGGGGAGGAGGGAGGTAGATGGAGAGAGGAGAGTAAGAAAGGAGAGAGGGAAGGAGATAGGGAAAGAAAGGGGGAAGGAGGAAGAAAGAGGGAGATAGAGAGGAGGAGCGAAGGGGAAGAGAGGGAGGAAGAGGTGTGAGAGAAACAACTGAACTTTACTTATGAAAAGATGTTAACTATGTCAATGGAAGAGATCAGAAACTGTATTAGTAATATGTCAATGTGTTGATTTGTACTAAAATGTTTAGCTTAAAGAAGTTATAAGGAATCACAAATATGTAAGTTAAAAGTGTGGAAAATATAATGTTTGTTTCATTGTGGATGACCCTTTGCATGAGTTGTGTTGGGAAAAAAAATAATAATAAAAAAGAAAATGATTCCCCAAAGAGGTAAAGGGCTTCACTTTGCTAGAGTTATTCTTTGTTTCCAATCTGTTGAGGAAGGGGATTTGATTTCACTGTCTACATTTCCCTTTCCATCCCCATGGTTCTTTAGAAAAAATTATAACCCAAGAACATATAAATCTGTTAAACTGTTCCCATTCCCACTTTCCATATTGGAATCCCTAGGTGAAATGATCTCATCAAATAATTCACCAAACAAATGTTGGTGCATTCTTATCCAAACAATGTGTCCACAATGACTTTGTAAAAGGAAGCTTTATTTAATTGGTCATCTCATCACACTTCAGAATCCCAAAGGTGCTTTTTCAAGAGGCAATGGGACTTTCTGGTTTTTCTTTGAAGAAGCTTCTTGGATGAGAAGCAAAATATCTTAAAAGAAAAAACAGAAAGTACAGTTGCTTCTTGAAAAAGCACCTTTGGGACAACCATAACCTGGATGACTGAGAATCTCCCTACAGACATCAAGCTCCAGAATCCTTGCTTTGCTGCATAGTAAAGAGCAACATCCTGGTTTATTTGCACAGAGAAAGCAGGCAGGGAATTGGTAGGGTTTATTTATTCACTTAGCAAAGCCTTAAGGGATGGTTGAAGAGGACTAGATTGAAAATAACTAGTTCTACTTCACCCTTCTGCTTTTGTGACTTCCACCAAATGCTGAGTCAGATCAATAATGGAACATTTGCAAGTAGACAGGAAAAGGCTCATGCATAAATTTAGGCCAAAGGAACAGTTTTTGTTTTGTTTTTAGAGTACATTTTCTCACAAAATATTCATCTCTCATTGGATGGACATTCCATCCAAATGTAAGCTGATAAGCATGGGGTGGGGGGTGGGGGGTGGAGAATACTGCAAGGTCTGAATTAATAGATCTCTAAAAATTACTAGTAGCACTTTGAAAAACCAATTTGAAGCCTGTCAGGTGTTTCAGCAAATGGGAGGCTGTATATTCCCTGTATGTGGCCTCACTTAGTAAGTATGCAATTATTTCTGTCCAAATGTAGTTTTACTCATTATGTGCTCCACGAATGAAGATAAGCTATTTGCCAGCTGTCTAAAAGAAATGGAGTCACTATTTGATGAAATTACAATGGCAAATAAATGCCACTTGTGCTTAGATTGTATTTCCTTGTACCTGAGATTCAAATGAGGCATTGCAGATTTCGTGATGACAGTGGCCATGGAAGAGAGATTTGCGGTATAATTAGAGGTGTTTTATTATTTTTTTATTATTTATCAAATTTTAGGTATGTTGAGAAGGCAGGGCCAGGCATGGTGAGTGATGTCGAGTTGGCCACACCCACCCAGTCATGTGACCACCAAGCCATGCCCACCTACTCATGTGATCACCAAGCCACACCCACCCAGTCATGTGGTTAACAAGGTGCACCCACAGAACCTGTAGTAAAAAAAATTGAATTTCACCACTGCTCTGATGTGCTCATTCCTAATCCTGTCCATCCTGGTCACTCCTAAAGAGAACCTCAGCATCCTCCCCTCTGCTACCTCCATCTCTGCCTCTTGTCTTTTCCTCACTGCTGCAGTCTCTAACCCATACAGCATAGCTGGTCTCACTACTGTCTTGTACACCTTTTCTTTAATTATTTCTGACACTCTTCTATCACACAACGCTCCTGACACCTTTCTCCACCCATTCCAACCCACCTGCACTTGCCTCTTCACCTCTTTTCCACACTCCCCACCACACTGGACTGTTGACCCCAAATACTTAAACTCCTGCACCACCTTGACCTCAGCCCCCTGTAACCTCACTGTTCCACTTCCCTCCCTCTTGTTCATACACATGCATTCTGTCTTACTATGACTGACTTTCCTTCCTCTTTTTTCCAAAGCATACCTCCACCTTTCCAGGTATTCCTCTACCCACTCTCTGCTCTCACTATAGATCACAATATCATCTGCAAACATCATTGTCCATGGAGATTCCCGTCTGACCTCATCTGTCAACCTGTCCATCATCATAGCAAACAGGAAGGGACTCAGAGCTGATCCTTGATGTAGCCCCACCTCCACCTTGAACACCTCTGTCTAACTTACAGCACATCTCACTACTGTCGTACTCCTCTCATACATATCTTGAACTACTCTGATGTACTTCTCTGTCACTCCTGACATCCTCATACAGTACCATAGTCCCTCTCTCGGAACTCTGTTGTATACTTTCTCTAAATCCACAAAGATGCAGCTCCTTCTGACCATCTCTATACTTCTCCATTAACATTCTCAGGGCAAAAATTGCATACATAGTGCTCTTTCTGGGCATGGAGCCATACTGCTGTTCACAGATATCCACTTCCTTTCTTAGCCTAGCTTCTACTACTCTTTCCCATAGCTTTATTGTGTGGCTCATCAACTTTATACCTCTGTAGTTGTTACAACTCTGCACATTACCCTTGTTCTTAAAGATTGGCACTAGAACATTTCTCCTCCATTCCTCAGGCATCTTCTCACTCTCTAAAATCCTGTTGAACAAACTAGATAGAATCTACAGTAGTAATCCCAAGCATTACTTCTAGAAAATCAAATGAACCATAATGTCTAGTAAAACCAAAAGCACATTAAGGAGCTAGGTCAGCTTCAAATTTCAGAAGGTTAGAATAACTAAGTACTCCACCATCAGTGGTTTGTGTAGATAGAGTTCCTATCAATATTGTTCTTATGCTCATCCTTTGATACTTGAATGTGACAAATCTTGCTCTGAATATCTACCATGTTTCTCTGAAAATAAGGTCTTATTCTCATGGGGGAGGGGTCTTACATTGGCTCACCTTGCAACACCAATAGCCTGCCCAACAGGCACCACTGACTTCTGTTTTGCTGTCATAAGCCCTTCCAAAAACAGGCTCCAGATTAATGTGCGCTGTGCCCCATAACCTCTGTTTCTCCAGAAAGCTGAAGCTCTGTTATTGGCTTCAGTGGGCTTTCCAGAAGGACCAGGGGTGATGTGTGTGTTAATCTGAATATTGTTTCTCAGCTGCTAAGGGTTTTCTGGAAGGCCTTTGGTGCTAAAATGGAGGCCGGGATGATGCACACAAGTGATGGAAAGCAGCCACAGAAATAGTGAGATGAGGCAAGTGTTGGGGGTGTGTAAGGTCTGATAAGTAGGACCCCATCCCCACCCTAGCTTAATTTTTACCAGTGTGCCTCAACCCATCCTCTGCACCCCAGAGTGGGTAGGGTCTGAATTAGAACTTATTTTTGGGGGTAGGGTTTATATTGAGTGCATGTGTAAAAATCAAGCTAGGACTTACTTTTGGGATAGGCTGTATTTTAGAGGAAACACATTAAGTTATGATACAAAGATAGAATGCAATAACTTCATTATATCACCTTGGTTCACTTATCCACAAAGCTAAAACATTACTTGTTTGATAATTTTTGTATCATTTCTCCCCTTAGAGCAAAAATTGCTCTTATACACTTTACTTATTGCTCAATTGGGTGGCAAAGTAACAGTTGTCACAAAAGAAATATTTTACCAACCTGCTTTTTATATGCTGTACTGAACCCAAGCACTGGAAATGTCCATTTACCATGATAGCCAGGCGTGTGCAGAGAGCCTCACATTCTTCCATGCTGAAAATCAAAAGGAATTGCATTTTCAGTTCAATTGCAACTAGAATGCCTGATGATTAAAACACATCTTGTTCTTTGCAATCTTCTAAAAAAACACTCAATTTATATATTGATCAATAACCAGCAAGATGGGACTGAAAAATATGCAGGATAGGTGTACAATCCAGTTATAATCAGAAGCATTATTTTCTCATGAGGAAGATAGTAGGAATATTAAGAGGAAAATTGTCTTAGGATGAAAATATCAGAAATAGGTAGATGTTTACCTATAGGTGTTTTCTATTAATTTAATAGCAATTACTCAAAATTAGTGCTCTTGCTACTCAATAATGAAACTTATTGTTAACCACCCCACTGCATTAAACAGCAAAAGAAACTCCCGGGACATTTTTTTCTTAAAAGTATGCCTTTACTGAAAAGTCAGTTGTGACATTTTCACATGCAAATAACACAGGAAAACTTTTTCTTCTCCCCATCCCCTGGACCATCAATCACTTGCACTTGCTTTAATTTGAAAATAACCTGTCTGTCCTAGCTGTTCCCAGGCAATGACCTTGGGATTTGGGTCTGTCTCATGCTTCCAGTCAGCACTCTTGCATTTCAGAGGTCCCTCCCAAATCTCCCTTATATTCCAATGCCTTCCCTCACCCATCTCATTACTGTTGTCTGTTTGCGAACAGGGATGTATAGCAAGTCAACCATGATACCTATTTTCAAGGTAAGTTCCCTTACCAGATGTGTTTAAGTACAGAGTAAGTAGCCCTCTGTAGGGCATCCGTTTGGATTCTTGCATAAATCAGGAGTTGGACTCAACTAAATGGTCCATTCTCTGTGATTCTAATCTCATGCTCCAACTGTTTTCTTCAACTTGTCACATTTAGTTTACCCCAGTCCTGCAGGGTAGATTACACTAAGGCAAGGTTGTCAAACTCAATTTCATTGAGGGCCACATTAGGCTTGTGTTTGACCTTGGGGGTACAGGGGGCATGCCAGTTCAACATCACTCATGTCAGGGGTGCCTTAGTCAGGGATGCCTCCCAAGCTCTGTTTTCACCTGTGATAGCCTCCTGCAACCCTCTACCAGTGAAAACGGAACTTGGGAGTGCTGCCCATAGCCCCCACAAGCTCTGTTTTTGCTGACTGAGGCACCATGGGAAAGTCCTTATCTGATTCAAGGGAGATCCTGTGGGCCAGATCTGGCCCCCAGGCCTTGAGTTTCATAACATGCACTAAGGGAAAGGGTCCCATACATCTATATTGCACTTCGCCAAACAATGAATCTGCTGTGCATCAGTTATATGAACCTAGGAATGGAGTTGAATTCATAGATTTTAAACAATAGTTTTCCCGGCTTCCGGCAGTGATGTTGCATCGTGGTGGTGCAGAGAATTGGCACTCTGTTCCCTGTGCTGATCTTCTAGCAGTCAGTAGCCTTTTGAGATGAGGTTTGGCCCGGGGGGGGGGGGGTCAACAATAAAGAGAGGAAACCTTAGAAGCAACAAAGGGGAGGTGCAATCCCCCACTGCAACAAGAGAGACTCTCAAATTCGAGGCAGAAGAAGCCAACCTATATGGCCGGCCTGGAGGCTTGATGTTCCATTTCAAGAAGAAGAAAGCAAAAAAGAGCAAACAGTACAGTAGTGGCAGGGTGAGCAGAGAGATTGCTCAGAATATTGGAATTTTGGTGAAAAGTGGCCCAGAGGAGCACTGAAAGCAGAGTGGATCCTTGAGCGGTGAGCTAGTGGCAATTTGAAGGGATCGGATCAAACGAGTGGGCGAAGAATCAGGCTAGCTGTGTGGGGTTTTATGAAGGGAAGGCTGAGCTGAACTGAACTGAAATGAGTGGTGCTGCTCCCAAGAAAAGGGAGAAAGAGAGAAAGAACTTTGTGTCCTATGTGCCCTGAATGGAGGTATTAAGGCACTGTGCTCCAACGGGGAAAGAGATAAACATCCAGAGGAAGAAAAGAGCAGAGGAAACTGAGAGTGACTGTGCAGATATAGTGCAGATACATCTTGAAGAAGAAGACTGTTAATCCCACAGTAGGGATGATATTTTACATCATAATTAGACTCCTCTTCTGGTGCTTTCATTTTTTCATTATTATTTTTTTGGGATACTAGAAACAATAAAAATCCACTAACTCTAACCACTTTAATATATTTATATGTAGGAAAAAAATGTTGATAATTTGATAATTTGACTTATTTTACATTACTCATACTTATGTGTGTTTAAATATACACTTAGAAATATATATCTATACTTATATTATCTATATTTATATTTATACTTATTTACAATTATTCTATGTATTGATTTATATATACATATTTATAGCGTGGAATAGTAGATCTTATATTTGTATATTTTGACAGCTGTACAGTGATATACTTACATCTAGTCACATATTTTTAGATTCCTATGGCCTTTGTTTTTACAAATATAATTATATATAGTCATATTCGAAGCTAGCCTGATATATATTTATACATATAAATATATATCTATTTATAGCTATCTTATATCTATTTTATTTTAGCTTTCCTGATAGTAGGACAATCTTTTCTCTTTCCCTCTTTCCTTTTCCCCCTCTTTTTCCCTCTCTAAACTTGGAATACTTTAAAATACCTTCCTGGTATTCTAATTATAAACTACTAGTTGCTGAGTACATGATATTTACTTCTGTATAAATATGATCATTGTTATTAATTAGGTATTATTCTTGCCAACTTTTAAGATTGTGTTACCTGTTATTGGTTATAGACTGTGAATGGGCATTATTATTATAGTAGATAACACTAGAATAAGAGTGATGACAGAAGGGCAAGAGAGAAAGAACTTAAGAGAGTACGATCAAGGCAATATATTGGATGGAAATTTTGGAAAATATAAATAAAATTCTGGAAAAACAACAGAGGTTCTTAAAAGAAATGATGACCATCACAATTACTACTTTGAAGACGGGGACGAAAACAACCTCAACTCCATCAGTGGTAGCAGCCTCCCCATCGAAGCAGAGGTTGACTGAAGGCATGCTCATGGCAGGAAAATTAAACTCTGAACCAAGTGTGCAAACAATGCAAACAATGCAAGCCACCTTACTATTGATTCAAGAAACAATGGTCAAGCTTCAAGAAAACACATAAAAAAATCTTGAAGAGATTAAAACAGAGATGGAAGAAGTGAAAACAGAAGTTAAAAGTGATATCCAGAAGCTTGATGAAAAAATGGGCTACATTCAGGAAGTATTCCAGAAGAATGATCAAAGAATAAAAATAATTGAAACAAGAACAGAACAAACAGAAAGAAAACTAGAATCGATAGATCAGAAAACAATGGGGATGAATAAGGAACTAGAAGACTCGCTGACACATCAGCACAGATGGATTGGGCTTCATTTTACTTATGATTTCAAAATATAGTGGATGACAAAGAAGATTTAGCGATGGTAATGGCAGAACTAATAGCTGAAACCATCCAGTGGGACAGGCAAGAGATCTTGAATGAAATAGATGAAGTGTACAGAGTTTACACAAACTATGCCAGATGCCTTCACCAGTGGTGAAATTCAATTTTTTTACTACCGGTTCTGTGGACATGGCCACAGGATTAAAGATCACCAAAGAATTAAACTTCACCAAAGTTACAATGTAATAAGGGGAGAGGCAGTTTCTGTGAGCAAGGCAATAAAGATTAGGCTAGAAACAACTGCCTTATTTACCGGAGTAACCCTGTAAAGTTAATCTTTACAGTATTAACCCTGCAAAGTGGGGAAAAAAACAAAAGGAGCTTTCTTCTAATAACGGTTCTATAGAACCAGTGCGAACCAGCTGAATTTCACTTCTGCCATAGACTACCGAGGGACACCCATGTTAGATTTGCTCGCAAGGAAGTTAAAGACATTATTTATAGAATTACTAGAGAAGATCCAATGATGTATAAAGATAAAGAAATAATAACCCTGAAACAAATCCCCAAAAGGATACAAGAGCAAATGAAAGACTACCACTTTCTGGCAACTCTATTACACAAATAGCATATACTATTTTGTTGGATAACACCAGAAGGATTGTTGGTGTCCTGGAGAGATAAAAAAAATCAAAGTGGACACCTTAGAGAAAGCACAAGACCTCCATGACCAACTCATTGGATCAGAAGAGGAAGGTAGCAGTAGAGAAGAAACAGAATGGGTCGGTCAAATGGATCAGCAGAAGCCAGGGAAAGGAATGGGACCAGGAAGAGGGGAATAAAAAGGAGGAAGAAATTCGAGATGAAGAACAAGAGCCCAAAAAGCCCAAAAAGACATAAAACAAAAACGAATAGAAGACAATAACTTGCAACAACAAGAAGGGAATGAAAAGTGAATTGAAAGTATTTTCAGTAAATATTAACAGACTCAATTCCCTAAATAAAAGGAAACAAACATTTGCAAAATTAGTGAACAAAGAATGGATATTGTATGCCTCCAGGAGGTACATATTAAAAGACAAGATGTAAAATATTTACAATCTAATAAATTAGGGGGCCTCTATGTAGCTTTGGCGGAGGAAAAAAAGAGTATATTAGAGTGTATATTAGAAAAGGGATAAAAGCGACACAAATATATGTAGATACAAAGGGACAAATATTGATGATTAATATAACTACAGACCAAAAAGATATATTGTTAATAGTAATTTATGCACCTAATAATAAGCAAAAAGAATTTTATATGAAGGTTCATGAAAAGATTATAGAAATGAGGAAAGAAAATATACTTGATCGGTGACTTTATGTAATTATAGACTCATAGAAAGATTACACTAGTGTCCAAAGAAATAAAGAGTATACTCCCCAAAACTTTTTTCAAAATGGTGAAAGAATTTAATTTAATAGATATCTGGAGAATCTATAATCCAGAGGAAAGCAATTATACTTTTTATTCTAATCCCCACAGATCCTGGTCAAGAATAGACATGATCTGGATAAATGTAGCATTAAGTAAAGAAATAGAAGCAGTAGAAATTACTCCAAATATATGGGCAGCCACAATTCACTTAGGATAGTATGGAAGGGACAAATAAGGTGGAGAGGAAGATGGACATTGAATACACAAATTTTAAAAGAGAAGGAATACATTGAACGAATCATAAAAGAATTAGAACTATTTTTCCAGGACAATAAGGAACTCCATGTACAGAATCTATGGGATACAATGAAAGCATATATAAGAGGAGTAACAATAACTTATAATTCAAGGAGGAAAAAAGAAAAAGAGTATGATAAATTATGGGAGGAGATTAAACGTTTAGAGGTTCAATTACAAGGAAACCCTGGAGATGAACAAATTAAGAGCAAAAATATCTTAGCTAAACATAAATTAAATTTATTGGAACAGGAAAAAAATGTAAGAAATTTAAAATTTGCAAAACAGTATTACTTTGAACATGTGAATAAACCAGGGAGATGGTTATCTTATAAATTAAAGAAAGAAAAAGAAAAAAGAATAATCCAGCAGTTAAATGACAAAGATGGGAAGTGACAGAATAATATGGAGAAGAAAAAAAACAATTGTACAATAATTTTTTCAGGATCTCTATAAACAAGAAGAAATCATGACAGACAAAATAAATTATTACCTAAAAGGAGAAATTATGTCAGCACTGACAAAAGAGGAAATGATAATATTAAATAAAGACATCACAATAGAAGAATTACAGGAAGCAATTCAGAGACAAAAAAACAATAAAACTCCGGGAACAGATGGGTTACCAGGGGAAATCTATAAAACACTAGGTAAAACAATTGAAAGGATATTGTTGGGGGTCTGCAATGGCGTATTAAAAGAGGCAAAATTGCCAGATTCATGGAGAGAGGCATATATCTAGCTGATACTGAAAGAAGGTATGGATAGTACACAGATTAAAAATTACAGACCAATTTCCTTATTAAATGCTGATTATAAAATATTTATGAATGTGATGTAAGAAAAATTGAAGAAACTATTAAATGGGAAAATACACCCAGATCAAAATGGATTTCTACTGATAAGACAAATAAGGACCAATATGAGGATGGTAATTAATATATTAGAATATCATGAGGCTCATCCAGAAAGACAAGTGGCATTGACTTTTCTGGATGCACAAAAGACTTTCAATAGAATCAATTGGCAGTTTATGACCCAACAAATCAAAGAAATGAGATTTGGAGATCAATATCAGGGTAATGATAAATGGGGATCTTACAAACTTAATAAAAATAAGGAAAGAAATAAGGCAAGGCTGTCCGCTGTCACCTTTGCTTTTTATATTTACATTAGAGATATTACTAATAAGAATAAGAGCTAACTGAGAAATAACTTAAAATAAAACAGGAGGAATATAAAGTCTAAGCGTTTGCTGAAAACTTGGTATTCTTTATAGAAGAACCATTAGAAACAGAGCCAAAGCTGATAAAAGAGATAGAAAAATTTGAGGAAGTAGCCGGCCTTACAATTAATAAAGAGAAAACTAAAATGTTAATTAAAAAATTGACAGAGGAACAGAAGAGGAAAAAATGGAGTTGCAGACTGCAAAGAAAATTAAATATTTGGGTATTTGGTTGATGGAGAGATGCTCATCGATAAAAGAAGATAATTACACAAATTTGATTCAGCAGATAAAAAAAGACGTGTGGGGGAAACTCCAACTATCTTTGCTATAGAAAATCGCAGTGATCAAGATGAACATTCTCCCGAAATTACTTTATCTAATTCAAATGGTCCCAGTGAAACTAGACAGGAAATTTTTTGCAGATCTAAATAAAATAACCACTAAATTTGTGTGGACTTGTAAAAGACCAAGAATAAAATTAACTGAATTACAGGATAATAGAAGCAGGGGCGGCTTTGGACTTCCATCTTGGGAAATATATTATGAGGTAGCAAGTTTAGTGTGGATTAGAGAGTGGATAAATATAAAAAACAAAAGAATCTTAACCTTGGAAGGGCATGACCTTTGGAGGTGATGGCATGCATTTATGTGGAATACTAGGAGCAAGGCCCATGTGTATTTCAATAGGCATATGCTGAGGGATTCGCTGATTCGAATATGGGATAAAATTAAAAAGAAACATTATATAAAAATTCTGGGATGTTATCAACAATGGAGGCAATGATATACCCTAATACAATAAATATGGGAAGAATGGCCAGATATCATGAAATCTTGGACACCCGAGGGGTATTAAAGACCAATCAAGAACTAAAGGATCAGGGACTAAGTATAGATTGGTGGCCATATTTACAAATAAAATCAAGATACAAAAAAGACCAAGGGAGATTTGGCATTGAGACAGAGTCAAAACAATTAGATAAATTATTAGTTGGTAGAGAAGAGAAATTGATTTCAAGAATACTAGGGTGACCATATTTTCATTTCCAAAAAAGAGGACGAGGGTGGCGGCAGGGGTGGTGGGGGTGGTGGGGGGTGGCGGGGGGGTGGCGGGGTGGTGGGGGGGCAGTCAAGGCTGGCAAAGGAAGGATGCCAACAGCGACATCCAGGAAAACGGAGCGCCCCCCCGCCTCTCTCGGCTTACAAACCCCAAACTCGCTTGCTACCTCTCTTCCGGCTCCTGAAAAAAATCGCTGGAGTTAAGAAGTAGGGAAGGCAAAATTCTGCGCATGTCCGAGGAAGATGGCGGCCGCATTCCCACCTCCGCTGTCCGTCTTACCCTTCTCCCCGTAGAAATC
>JAEANM010012948.1:0-14607 GCA_017656035.1 Myanophis thanlyinensis | reverse complement strand
GTGAGCAAGGCAATAAAGATTAGGCTAGAAACAACTGCCTTATTTACAGGATTAACCCTGTAAAGTTAAACTTTACAGGATTAACCCTGCAAAGTGGGAAAAAAAACAAAAGGAAATTTCTTCTAAAAACCGGTTCTATAGAACCTGTGCGAACCGGCTGAATTTCACCTCTGTCTTGTGGCTTTCCTTCCTAGTCTGTGTCTTTCCAATTGCAACCTGAATCATTTTAATCCCACTGTAAAGTAATATTGGTAATTTCAGTGAGAGTGTAAAAAATGATTAGGTTTTCTGATATTCCTGAGTAAAATGGAAGAGCTAATGTTGCCCTAATCAACATAGATTTTAAAAGAATTTTAATAGGAATAGAGCAAAAGCTAATTACATAACTGATTTAGAAAAACACTGATTTCCCCCATTTTTTGCTTTTACTGAACTTGTTTCATTTGTATTCCATGCATGAAGATTAAATTATAACTAAAGTTCCAAAAATCTGACTCCCATACAGTTCACCAGAGCTTTTTGTTGTTTTATTTCATTTGCATTTCCTTCTCATCTGCTGTGCTAATCCTAATGCAGTCTGATAAAACACTACTAAAAAGGAATCAGGTGGTGGCAGTACATATGGCTGCATCAAAACACTTTTTCTATAGCAGCATAGCAGCCTTTTACCCTGAAGCCAAACACATCTTTTATTCTGTGTTTATGAATCCAACAAGTGTGCATATGCAGGAACACACAGTATAATCCTAAACACATAACATTAAGTTTGTTCCTCTGCAGCATTTTATTACCATGTTTTTGTATTAGTAATTTAGAATTTAGTAATTTAGATTTTAACAAATTGCAAGGATGGATTCACCGGAAACAGCAGAGTTGTTGTTTTAATTAATTAAGGCTCACAACTTTCACACTATATGGTAGCTTGTCTCATCCTGTTTAAAATAGGCTGCGTTTTGAAATCACAAACAGGACAGTAGACCTTTGCATTGTGTAAACCAAATGAGTTATTTCAGAAGTTTAAGATTCCTGCCTCTGCCTATTGACAATGGTATACCCATCACCATTGTAACTAAATCGATCCATCCTGCTGTGGATTGTCCTCTTTTTTCCCTCCAAGCAATAACAATTCCTTGAGGTATAAGGCAAAATTTAGGGATCACGTAGATCCCCTGTGGAAGCAATTGCCTTTTCTTAATCTATCCATTCCACTTATACCCCACTTTTTATTTAGGCGCTCAAAGGAGTATTCATAACTTTCTTGCTTCCTATTTTTCTCTGCAACAACCTGTGTGAAAAAGCTGTGTTGACAATTGTCTCAAAGTCACCCAGTGTCTGGTTGAAGGTACTGTAGATTAAAACCAGAGCTTTCCTGTTCTTAACCTGATGTTTTAACCTGGCTTTCAATGTATTGTAGTAGAGATTTTGCATGCTTAAATGAAAGCACTTATCAGTCAAAATGTTGAGTGCTCTTAACATTATATTCCATAACATTATAAAACTACTTAAGGATCTTGGTTCTTTGAGTGCTTTTACCATTGTAAACATGAGACAGCTGGTCCATTGATAATAGTTGATCAGAATATGCTATCTGTCACTGGAAATATAGGGTGGTATAATTTATCAATTGCCATTTGCCTGAAGAAGTGAAGGAAACATCTTTCACCTGTAATCTGAAATTACAAGAGCCTAGGAAATAGTGACTGAGTATAGTATAAATCAATTCTGATTCATAACTTCAATAATGCTTATGGTTCTAATTCTGAATATGTATGGAAATCTGTATCTGTTTTGTCTATCTTATAATTATCTCAGTTTACCTTGAAAAGGAACAATACAATCTCTCTCCAATCTCTTATTGTTGAGGTTGATTCCTTATTATACATGTATTATTGGCAGTGAGGTAGCAGAAACAGAAAAAAATGAAAAAAGAAAAATCAAACAAGCTGACACATACACAGATTTTCTCCCAAAAACTGATTTATATTTCTATCTCTTCCAATTAAATATTTTGCTTAAAGTTCTCAGGAGCTGGCTGCATGCAGATAAATTCAGCATCAGTTTCAATCATCAGTTTTCAGTGCCTATGGGAGAAAAGTTGCTCTTATGCTAAGCTCTTGTCAAAATGAAGCTCATTCAACTCAGTTACTATACCTTCTAAGCAAGTTTCTGTTACATCAGCACTAAACAGTATTAATTGGACAAACAGTTAATTTTAGCCCGGAACGGAATGTAGGAACCTGTGCCATCAGTAATGGATTTTCTTTGAATAAACTTTATCCATTGAAGACTCGAAGTGAAAAGTGAAGAAAAACTATAGTTTTATAGGCCAACAAGTACTAAAGCTGTGATGGACTATCCCATTAAGAGGCACATTTTCCTTCTGTGAAAACCTTTCCATGCCTTTTCTGAACAGGGTTCTCTAAATTTGCCTCCAAGTGTTCAGTTTATTTCTTTTGTTAAAATGTATATCTTGCTGATTTGGTACATAATCACTACTCAGATAGGCTGATATTTTTTGTTTTATTATAATGCATAAATAAAAAGAATGGGATAAACACAGATGCTAAGTTAGTTAGATAATGTTCAAGTATTTCTGAACTGTATGATTTAAATTATCAGGAAAACATATGATTTTATAGACAACGACAAAGGGAAAAAAAAAAAGAAATACTTGAAAATGTATTGGCTCATTTTTAACCTAAATGTTTGATTGTCTCTTCCTTTGTCCATTTTCAAAAATATTTCACACTTTAAGAATTAAAGCTAATAGAATAGGGTTGTCAAACTTCCAGCCCATGGGCTGGATAAGTCATGCGCTAGCCACGCCCACACCCAGTTTAGTGAAGGGGAAAAATGTCCTGATAGTCACATTACACCACCTGATAACATAAATTTCACACCCCAGTAATAGAATAATCTGAAACAACATCAGTATTCAGTACAAACTCACTAATGAAAACCTTTTGAAACTGCTTTCATATTTTTGTCCCAATGTTAAATAAAACTATATAAGCTATATACTGTATCAGTGGTGGTGAACCTTTTATGTCATCAGGTGCCATCCTTAGTGCTGGAAAGGCATGTCAAACCGTCCCGTGAGCCATGCGCAGCCCCGCTGGCTCTGCAGCCCGTTCTCGCGCTCCTCGTACGCAGCCCCCGCAGCCAGTTCTTGTACTCTGTCGCATGCTAGCCAGCTGCCTTTTGCCGTGTGGGAATGCCGAAACCTGGAAGTGCAGCATCCCAACATGGCATGCATGCGCATGTGACAAACAGCTGGCTGGAGCGCATGCACATATTGGAAACTGGACATTCGGCTCTCGGAGCACGCATGTGCACTGGGATGCTGCAGTTCTGGGTTCCAGCACTCCCGCATGGCAAAAGCCAGCTTGCTAGTGTGCAATGGAGCGCAAGAACGGGCTGTGGGGGCTGCATGTGCTGGAGTGTGAGAACAGACTGCAGAGCCAGCAGGGTTGTGCAGGGCACATGGGATGGTTTGCCATGCCAGAAAGCTCACAGGACAGTTTGGTGTGCTGTTTCCAGCATGCATTCCATAGGTTCGCACCACTGCTATACATGTTATATGGTAAGTAATGTAATGCCACTACACAGGGTTTGCCATTTGCCCTCATCCCACTTCCACAGACACTCATGCAAAATAATCAATGGAGTACAAATCTTTGGAAAATTTTGTTCAACAATCTCTGCCACATAGCCCCCCCCCCAATAAAACACTATTCAATCATTGGCCAAAAAGGGCTGAGGCTACCACATTGAGTACTTTGGTTATAGCCCTTAAAAAGTTCCTTCTTTTTGTTAAGTGGGATATAGTCATTTAAGTTAAATTGGAGCTAAAGAGACCTGGGTCCAAGTGTTTTTCATCTATTGAAGCTCACTGAATAACATGGAGCCAGACACCCTCAGCTGAGCCTTGCAGAAAAAAAATGGAAAGGGAATACCACCTCGATCGCCTAGGACAAATGGGATTCAGGACTAATGCTTTTTAAACACAACAGACTTTTCACTCTGCTCAAGACAAAGAGTATTGTTATAATATATATTGTTTAAGATGCTAGTTATTTAATGGTTTTGGAATTATACTTACTGTATTTATGTTTTAATTTTTATAATTCCTTTGATGCTCATAGTTTCTCTGCATTTATCATGTGACAATTTGGTGCCCTGATATTCTGGTTAGAATAAGCAGACAAATCACCTTGGCATTTGAATTTAAGTGAAATTCAGGAGCAATTGGATAACCATTTGTTTGAAAAGGGGTCTCCTGTTTCAGCAGGAGGTTAGACTAAAAGATTTCCAAAGTCTCTTTCAATTCTATTATTCTGTTACTCTGTCAGATGCCCTTCTTTTTTGACCATGTTTTCATTCGACCAGAGGTATCTGCAGGAGTTTCTTTTTTTTTTTTAAAGTCAAGAGGGCAGCCACCACTGTGCAATCCCCTATATCTGGACTTTGGTTTTCATGTAGGACTTTTAGAATTTCAAGATAATTTTGCACAATAGACCAAATGCAAAAGGACTGGACATGTGATGACATAGGAAAGACAAATCCCAGTTATCAATTTCTTTCTGTATTAAAATCTTAAAAACATTTATTTATCAAATTTATCGTATTTATCGGCGTATAACACGCACCTTAATTTTTTTTCAGGAAAAAAGTAATTTTGCTACCACGACTGAGCCCAACATTTCTATTGTTAAATGAAACATTTGTTAAGTGAGTTTTGCCCCATTTTATAACCTTTCTTGGCACAATTGTTAAGTGAATGGCTGCAGCTGTTACCGTAAATTACGTACTGTAATAACACCGTAAACGAATCTGGTTCCCCTCCCCCTTGACTTTGCTTGTCAGAAGGCTGCAAAAGGTGAACCTGCAATCTTGGGATGCAGCCACGGCCATAAGTATGAACCAGTTGCCAAGCCTCTGAATCGATGCTGCAAAACTGTGAAAACCAGTTGAACGGTCACTAAGGGTGCTGTTGTAAGCCAAGTACTACCTGTGGCTGGCGGAGGTTTGGGAATCCCCCCCATGTGAGGGGATTCCCCCCGTGGCTTCTGCAGGCACGGAGGTGACGCCACGGCCTCCGTGCGGCCGGGCAGGGCTGCTGGATCTTGGGAGTCCCCCCCATGTGAGGGGGATTCCCCCCGTGGCTTCTGCAGCTGTGGCAGTGACGGCATGGCTGGTGGAGGTTTGGGAATCCCCCCCATTTGAGGGGGATTCTCCCCGCGGCTTCTGCAGCATGGCACCAGAGGCAGCCAGGATCATCAGGAAGGCTCTGTAGATGCCACAAACAGCTGATTAAGGTAAGAAACAAAAAAAAAAACTTGTATAAAGGCAAGGGTGGGTGGATGGGGCCAATTTCAAATCGCCACTACCAGTTCGGGCGATGTGGTGCAATCCAGCTGAATTTCATCACTGATCTCATGAATATGAGTAGATAGCATACAATAAAAACAGATCAATTAAAAATAAAAATTTAAAAACCATTAAACACTTAAAATATAACTAAAACTGCAGAAGTCTGCCTTCAAAATCTATACAATTGTCTATATCAGTGGTGGTGAACCTTTTACTTACCGAATGCCGAAAAGTATGCATTTTGTGCGTGCCATCTACACTTGTGTGCAGCTCCTCCATATGTGCTGCATGTGCAACCACACCATCTGTGCATGCATGCAGCTTTTGCATGTGCATTGCATGCACGCTACGCATAGGCACTCACACACACATGAGCAATCATGTGTGCATGCACAGGAGAGCTCCGAAGACCAGCTGGATTTCCTGCTGCAATTTTATGCCTGCACAGTGGACACCTGAAGACCAGCTGGGTCTCTGCAATCACGCATGCTTGCATGCGCGATCGCATGTGCATGCTCAGCTAGAGGTAAGTTGGCTGACAGCTTGTGTGCCCAGCAAGATGGCTCTGCGTGCCACCTGTGGTACCCGTGCCATAGGTTTGCCATCAAGGGTCTATACATTTCAATGGTTTCCAACTTCCATGGGTCCCCAAGCCAAAACCAAGCTCTAAGGCATTTCTAGGAAGTCTGTAGGGGTTTCTCACTTGTCCAGACTTAAGATTACTAGAGAAGGTTAAATTTATTTATCTATTAAACAATCACATTTATATGGCCACCCATCCAACAGATGATGTGCAGTAATCATAAAACAACACATAGTATATAAACAATCATGAAAAAATATATTAAAAAAAACAGTATTAAAAATAAAATTTTATTAAAATTAAAAATATAAAGACTCAAGATTCAAACCTTTATTGTCAATTCACAAAGTGTGTGCAGTGAAATTGAAGTGAAGCCCAGGTAGAGAGAGAATAAGTAATCCACCTAGAAGTGTAACCATCTAAACATCTCTCTGGTTGCCTGGGAACCCCAGGTCTGGTGACATAATCAGGTCCTGAGAGACTTCCAAAACATTGAAGATGGAAGCTAATCTGATTTCAATGTCTATGTGGGCAGAGTGTGTGTGGGAAGAATGTTCCTTAAGATGGGTACCATGGCAGAGAAGGCCTGCTGCCTGGGAGCCACCAAATTTAAGTCCCTGACAGATGGTATCCACAGCATGGATAGCATATCTCTTACCAGATCTAATGGGGCAGGCTGATGTAATCAGGGAGAGGCAGTCCCTCAGATTACTGGTTCACATGCTATGAAGGGTTTTAAAAATTAAAACTAGCATCTCAAATTGTACCTGGAAGCATCCTGGGAGCCAGTGAGCAGAGATGTGACATGTGTATTCTGGGACCACATGTAACTGCTCCTACCACTGCATTCTGTATCGGTTGAAGCTCCCAGATATTCTTCAAGGGTAGTCCCATGTAAAGTGCATTACATAGTCTAATCTGAAAGTAATCAGGGTATGACTGACTGTGATCAGAGTCTCCTGATTCCAGAAGAGGAACAATTGATGCACAACATAAATTTGTGCAAAGTTGTCTCTAGCCATGATTTCTACCTGCTCCTTGAGTAGAAACTGTGAGTTTAAGAGAACTCCTAGATTGCATACTGAGTCTATTTGGGGCAGTACAACCCATTCCATCACAAAAAAAATGGCATAGTTCTAAAACCAGTAGTTTCAAACCCAGAGCTGCTCATTTTTATACGATTTAGCTGAAACCTGCTGTTCCCCATCAGAGCCTTTGCAGCTTCCAGTCACTGGGATAAAACATTCACAGCATTGTTTAATTCACCAGAAGCAGAGACATCAATTACTGCTCAAGCAATGAACCTATGGCAGAAATAGTTTGTGCAAATTTCCATCAATTTTTTCTTTTTTAAAAGCGCACACACTAATCTAATCTAATCTCATCTGTTAATACCAATGATAATGACACAGTGCTATAAATGTCTGACACTGGTGATGGTGTCTTGACTTTATGAACAAATTATACAGAGATGAGTAAAAGCAATAAAAGAGAGAAAATGGTTCTGAGAAACACCTTTATGGGGAAGTAAGAGGAAATAGAAAGTAATTTAAGTTTTGGTTAATGTGCTGATTTCAGGGAAAATGCTCAGCACCACCTACTCATCTAGACAAGATCTAGAATGGAATCTTATTACATACATTCAGTTCTTGTAATCAAAGGAACTCCGACAATGTTGTCTCCAAAGTTTTTGGAAGGGGTATGTTTCTCGGTGCTTTCTATCTTTCTCATCAGCACTACTACCAGTATCTTTTTCTTTCCTGGGTTTAAAGAGAGGAGCACCACTTGGAAACTAGTTTGTTCTCATCTTTTCTCCATGTTTGGAAAGAACAAGTAAGTAACTATAAAAGAAAAAAAAACACAAAGAAAAAAAAAGAAAAAAGAAAATCAGGAGTATTAGGAATTAGCTATGGTTCTCTTGCTGGGTAGATAGCATCAGCAGGTGCTCTGTGATCTCATTCCCTGATCTCTGGCTCTGCTAATGAACTGAAGTACTCTGTAATCATTAGGAACCTTCTAGTACACTAAAATATATATAATAAAGAGTTAACTTATTAACATTATGGCCAACAGCATTTAAATCCATCTTTTATCATGATGACCTGCTTTAAATTCATCATGCCTTATGTCCCTAACCCTTATGGTCTCTTGTCTATCAATTTCCTGTGTTAAGGTCATCACACAGCCCATTACCCAAGCCGTTCTAACAAAGGAAACTGGTAGACAAGAGACCACAACACAACAAATGACCCAGGAGATTACAACACAAGACCCAGGATATCACAACAACAGAATTCGCAAGGTCACCACACAGTCCATTACCCAGACCGTTACAACACAGGAGGCTGATAGACACACAGCCAATACCTCAGCCACACATAATCTTACAAAAAAGCCAACCAATCTTCAAACATCAACTCCATCAACCAATCAAGAAACAACACAGCCAACCAGCCCAGCACACCAACCCCCCCCACCAGTATTTATAGAGAGAATGGCAACTCCGATCATGCTTTGCTCGCACTAGCACAAAGCCGAAAACACCAGCCTCAAGATGGTGAGTGGGACCTTGTTGAAATGTTGCCAATATACTATCAATCTTACACAGGAAAAGACTCGAACACACCTAGACCTACATACCTGTACCCATGAAAATCTATGAAAACACACATACACACCTACACACACACATATATAATATGTTTTTTATGTATCTACATCAAAGGTACAATACAAATGTAAACACCACTTAGTATGCAAAAGTATCCTCAGCTTAGTTTCTTTCTTTTGGAAAGGAAGATCTTACTGTAATGTTTACTACTGAATTATGAATACTAAATATATGAACATAAAAGTCTAGGAGGTAATATATATTCCCTATGAAACATTTCTAATGTCTGTTTAACTGACCTTTATGACTTTGGACTGTTTCCATCAGTAAAATATGTAATGATTATTGTTTGTTTGAACTTGTTTCTCACTGTAAGGTTTGCAATACACTGAACTTAACATAACATGAACTTCAGTCTTATTGGTCCATGGAGAACTAAGACCAGTATTCTTTATGCCTTATGTGTTCTCTTCTCATTTTCCCTCACATATTCAATGCACCTGCATGCTACATGAAAATGTAATGGATCTCATCCTTCTCTTATCAAATTATCAACCTGGAGTTGTCTTGAGGCACAAATGAAGAGGCTCAAATTACCCTAAGTAGGAAACATTATGTAAAAATCTAGCTCTACAGAGAAGGCTATGATGCTGGGAGGAGTGAAAAGAAAGAGAGGAAGAAAATGAAGAAGGCAAACAACATCTGCATACCATTTAAAAAAGATAATCAAAAAGCCAAAAGGGAAACAAAAAGACTAAAACACCTTCTCACCAGCAATCAACATCTAAATAAGCAGAGATTAATACTAAGCCAACAATCAAGCAGTAAATAATACCCCAATCAAAGAACTACCAACTACCAACTCAAACAAACAAGCTAACAGTAAACAATAGCCTGATCAAGGAACCACCAAGAACACTCCCACCAACACTGCCAGGGCAAGCCATTAGTATCTAAACAGAAAACAACCTCCACTCCCTTCTAGCCCTGATAAGGTTACTTAGTTGGGTAATGAAACATCTGCAAGAAAACAACCAAGCTTAGAGAGCACCAAGGATCCCAAAATGACAAGCAACAAGCTGGATGGACATTGTCATAGTAGTGATGAGTACACCATTGTAAGAATTGCATGATCAAGTTAAGGACAGATCTTTATGCAGAAAATCTATCTATATTGTCAGTAAGAGTTAACAATAGTTGATGGTACATGATAATCATCAACCATCCCTCTTTTCAGCCATTTAGTTGTAATTTACAATCCCATACTTTTGTAATAGTAATTTCCATGAAGGCATATAAGAGACACACAAAAAACATGACTGAGAAATTTGATTCTATACCTCTTAAACTAAACTATAATTTGGAATATGCATTTTTTTCTTTTCACAATTACCCACATGTTGTTTTATTAATCAACTTGCACTTCAAAATTAGAAACGTGAAGAAATAAAGTATATATAAAATAAATCATGAAAATATGACAAAATAAATTTGTAAATATATAAAAATAGAATTAAAAAAAGAAAGGATTGACTGATTTGGCTAATTCTGAATTATAAAAAAAAATACTCTGAGTAACAACATACAAATCATAAATAATTTAAAAGGGCATAGTAGTTGCACAGATAGCATTTAGAATTCTAAACTACTATAAAAGCAAATCACAGTTATCTATGCAACTATCATTAGATTGTGAGTAGATCAGAATAAATTATAGTTGTAAAAATATGTATGTATTTTATTTGATGTTAATAAGGAAAAGGCAGAAAAATAATGTCTTGATAGTTATCATTTTTCAGTACTTGCAGTTCAATACCCATTTCCAAAGTACTTACATTTTTGGAGCTAGGAAATAAAATTGCTTTTCTAAATGTCATTATCTAAGCATATGTAGCTATTAAGGCAACAGGGAAAGGATGTTAAAAACATAGTCACCATGGCTGTAAAAATGGTCTTTATAGGCACAAATATTAGCCTAACAAAAGATGTCAAACTGTTTAGCTTCAGTTTCACTATAAATAAGAATAAACCTTTAGGACTGCTGGAAAGAAAAGAGATGTAAACACTCTTAAATGTGGCGTTGTGGAGGTGGGAGTCATGAGGCTACAGAGAAAGGAGTTCTCAGAACCAGCATAATTATTACACAGTGAGGAATACCTTAAAGGCAATTCCAGGGGCAAATCAATAAGTAGAACTCTGTGTAATATTTTCTCGGGAGGTATATTTATGTATTAAATTTATACCTCATCTTTCATTCAGGAGCCCATTGTTCATTCAAAGAGGCAAACCTAAGGGACTTCCTCCTCCCAATTTTCCCACAGCAGAAACTTGTTGAGATAGGCTGGGTTGAGAGAAAATGACTGACTTGGAGCTACCTGGTGAGCTTTTGCGGTTGGGACAGGACCTGGCCCTGAGTCTCCCTGGTATCACTACGACAACACTGCAAGGTTGAAGGGAGTTGACCCTCTTACCAAGCAAAGATGTCTCTGTTGCAGTAAGGTTACTCCAAGGTTGGCACATCTGTACAAGTATGCTTTTCTTTAAAGGAAGTGTTGTATGCTTCAATTATCCCCAGATCATGGTACACCTTTCATATGAACAGAGGAATGCTTGTTAAAATGGAAAGTGTTGTTTTCATGCATATTTTTTGACAATAAGTAACAATGCCAATATGTTTTCTTCAGCATTCCTTATTAATATGTTTACCTATTCATTTAAATTGTCCTCAGTTGCCCTTTCTCTCAGGTGCTCTTAAAGGACTCTAATGTCATTATTATGCAGACTATTTATTGCTTTGCTGCCTGCTAGCTGATTGCATACTAGGATAGATGCCCTGGAGGCCTATGGATGATACCAGATGTTTATAATATTTTTCCTTTTTTAAAAGCCCAACAGTAGAATGAGTACTGGGCCCAAATGCCTGGATTCACTGATGCAGCTTCCGTTTAGCTTCCATGCCCAGTTTGGTTGTGCACAGTGATAAAATTAGAAGCTGCATAACCACAAAGCATCTTTCAGTGCACAGAGTCTCTGGCAACCGAATCCTCCCAGCTGCAGTCTACTAGGAAAAATTTGAGACAACCTTGGTTGGAAACTCCCTGTTCATTTATTGGCATTTAGCAGAATGTGTCAGTACAACTAAAGCCATCAAAAGTATCTTGAAAAGGATGCTTAAAGTCCAAAAACATGGTTAAATACACCAGTAGAAGCCTTCTGTCCTCAAAATGGAGAGGCATTTTGGAAGAAAGAAGGATTCTATTTCCCAAGTAGCATAGAATCCTGACAGATGTGAGCTTTTTTAGCTACAGTCAATTAACCAAGAAAAGTGATGTTTTGCTCTACAGAACTCTACAACTTTGATTTAAAAAGTCACCAGGATCCAGATCCAGCATTATCTTAGTTTAAATAATGTTTGATGTTCTTAAATAGTACAGGTAATCCTCAACTTACAAGCATTTGACTGCTGCAATAGCACTGAAAAAGTATGACCTTTTTTTACAATTAGCATGTAGTAGCATACCCATGATCACATGATCAAAAGTCATATGCTTGGCAACTGGCATGTATTTATGCTGTGGTCATATGATCACCTGCAATCTTCTGACAAGTAAGACAGAAGCCAGATTCTCTTAATAACAGTGTTACTAATTTTACATCTGCAATGATTTACTTAACAACTGTGGCAAGATAGGTCGTAAAATGGGGCCAACTCCCTTAACAATTGTCTTCCTTAAGAATGGAAATTTTGGCCTCAGTTGTGGTTGTAAGTCGAGGACTATCTATATCACAAAAGCATTCAGATATTTATTCTTACTTTGTAACTGAATTGGGTTACAACATCTTGTCAAACAAAAGGGAATTATGTACATAGCAATCCTAACAGTAAATGACTGCATAATATGGTAACCTTTCCTTCTCCCTGCCCTAATGGATGTAATTTTCGGGCACCACTTCACAAGAGCCTTTGATAGCTGTTTTTCCTTCCAGCTTGAGAAGCTGCATTATAATTTTGTATGAAATTCAAGTTCAGTGTGGCTATAATATCTTATGAATAATTTACACCAACAGCCTTTCTGTAGCAGAAGACTAAACTAATTAGGACCTGAAGGAATTTCCATGTGTTTTAGCCACACTATATCTTCAAGATTTTATCATTTCAAAGTCAATGAGTCTAACGTCAGGCTTCTTATGTGTTAAAGGCACCAGAAAAACAAGCTCCATATTCTTACTTCAGTCTGAGAATGGAAACAATTAATGAACTAAGACAGCATGAGCAGGCTGTCTGTGGGTGTCCATCTGCTTATCGGATAGTAACCGTTTGCAATCTTGACTTAAATGACACCGTTTTGTTATTCCATTTCCCAGTTTCCCCTTTGATACTCTCATGGTATCAAATTGAAAACTCTAATTAGACCTGGAGTCAAGGAAGATTTCTTAACCTGGAGTCAAGGAAGGATTTCTTAATCTTGATATATTTGGTCTACCCTACCCTGGCAGAGAATTCTGGAAGTTACCAGTCTACTTGCAGTAGAGCCTACTCTTTGGGAAGATTGTCTTAAGGATGCTCATCTGGGATCTGTTCCTACCTGTTTGCTCTGTTCTCAATGGGAAATTTTTCTCCAAATTCTCAGAGCAACTGAAGATCGGCAGGCTTTTCCACATTGTGCCTTTTCCATTGTGAGACCCCCTTGTTTAAAGGGTCTGAATTAAAGATCTGAATTCAATTAAACTTAGATCCTATTTATTTCCAACATATAAATTTCAAAATTTAAATAACAAAAAAGTTAAAGGCATAGTCAGTTCACTAAAGAGGAAGGAAGTAACAGGCAGTAGTAGAAAGAAAGCTACTTAAATCATTCTTTGCATTGGTCTTCATGCAAAAAGAAACTATAGCCCAACCTACCAAAAACTTAACTGTAAAAGACAGACTAGAAATAAAAATTACAATAAGCAAGAAAATGGTACAGTAATGTATGATATAATAATATATTGATGAATATAAATCACTGGGACCTGATGGATTACATGCCAGAGCTCTAAAAGAGCTGTCAGATATCATCTTAGAACCATTGTACCATACCTTTAAAAAATCCTAGAGCATCAGCGAATTTACTAGAGGATTGGAAAAGAACTGATGTGGTTCCCATCTTAAAAAAAAAAAAAAAGGGGGGGGGGAAACAGACCCAAGAAACTACAGACCAATCAACCTAACACCAATATCTGGGAAGATACTTGGAAAGTTAATAAAAACAACAACATATCTGTGAACATCTAGAAACAAATAAAGTTATAACTAAAAGTCGGCACAGGTTTGTTAAAATCAGATCATGCCAAACCAATCTTGTTTTAGTCTTTGACAAAGTGACCAAATTAATAGATCTCTGAAATGCTGTGGACATAGAATACTTAGACCAGCAAGGCATTCGACAAAGTAGACCATAACCTACTTCTTGGTAAGCTAGAAAAAAGTGTGATAGATAGCATCACCACCAGATGGATTTGTAACTGGCTGCCAAACCATATTCAATGAGTAGAATTTAATGGTACTGTGTCTACACGGAGGAAGTAAACAGCGTACCACAAGGTTCCGTCTTAGGCCCAGTACTCTTCAATATTTTCATAAATGACTTATATGAGGGAACAGAAGGAAAATTTATCAAATTTGCAGATGATACTAAACTAGCAGAAATAAATTTCCAACATTCTAGATGATAGGTTCAAGATCTAGATGGATCTCGACAGACTTGAACACTCGGTCCTACCTAACAAAATAAAATTCAGCATAGAGAAAAGTAAAGTCTTACACTTACACA
This sequence comes from Myanophis thanlyinensis, assembly GCA_017656035.1. Taxonomy (NCBI): domain Eukaryota; kingdom Metazoa; phylum Chordata; class Lepidosauria; order Squamata; family Homalopsidae; genus Myanophis; species Myanophis thanlyinensis. Next base: position 227 of record JAEANM010012948.1, on the reverse strand, counting down.
AGAAAAATAAAAAGTACACATACAGATTAGGTGAAACCTGGCTTAATAGCAGTAACTGTGAGAGGGATCTTAGAATCTGAGTGGACAATCAATTAAATATGGCCAGCAGTATGCAGCAGTAGACAAAAAGCCAATATAATCCAAAGCTGCACTAACACAGGGGTAGGGAACCTTGGCTCTTTCATGACTCATGGACTTCAACTCCCAGAATTCCTGAGCCAGCCATT
>JAEANM010012946.1:0-14608 GCA_017656035.1 Myanophis thanlyinensis | reverse complement strand
AATTGACTGTGTATGACTATGGACTGTAAAATGGATTTTGCTTAAAAGTCTAATTCCATCAAACTAAAACCTATTTTACTGCTCAGTGAAAGTGTATAGTGTAATATACCAAAAAGTACTCTCATATAACGCTCCGTTGTGTACTCGTTCTCCTAACGGAGGACTCTACTCCTTAACAAGCATCACTGATAAGCTGAAAGGGAGCAACCATAAAAACCTTAGGAACCAACGACAAGTCCCAGGAGGAGAAACAGTGAGTAACTGGATTGCACTTGTGGCTCGTGTAAATCTCCCTCACTTGTCTAGGATGTCAGCTGCTGGAGGACAAGGAAGTCTGAATTTCAGACTCCTGGTTCATGTTCTCCAGGACCAGAATAAAGCAGTTAATATCACCCATGCCTCATGCATCTTCATCTTGTTCCCTCTTTTGGGTAGCAGTGGAACTGAAGAGAAAGCAGTTTTTTCTGGTAAATGGGCCACCATGACATAGAATCGTTAGGGCTATTTGTATCTTGCTATCTTGAAAGAGACGGAAGTTTTCTGTATAGTTCTTCAGAATTTAGGGCAAGGATTTCATATTTTCCACTACAATTGAATTGACTTAACTCCTCAGATTGCCTTTTCCCCCAAGAAGGCCTTTGCTAGGTAGTCAGCTTTCGAATAACTGGTGATCCATCTCCCAATGCTTGAGTCATCGTCCCCTCATGGCACTATTACAAAGGTTGTAGATCTAGTTTCAGTGTAAGCAATCCATTGCTGTTCTGAATCCTCTGTTGATGTCTTCTTTTTGGTGTTTGGTTTCTGTTGGGACTTCTGGGAGAAGGTCATCTTCACCAAAGATGATACAGGAGGTAGCTTCAACCCTGGATTTTAGGACTGGTTTTCATGGATTTGGCTTGAGCACTCTGTTCTGTTGGTTCTGTGAGCATCTCTCTCAACTCTCTTGGCATCACCAATTCAGAAATCAGCGAGGCTATCAGCTTATCAGTCTCGGATATGGCAGCCATCCCATGACATTCCTGGCTGTGGGAGATTCAAGTTGTTTCCCAGCATGGATCTGGAGCAGTCCTGAGTTTAATTGGCTTTATCTATTCCCTTGATTTTTCTCTATGAAGAAACATGGAAAGGTCATTCTGCTGGAAACTGAAGAGCATATTTGCAGGAAGCACTGATTGCGGGTTTGTTGAAGCCCAGATCCAGGCTGAGTACCTTATTAAGATCACCAGGAACATGTCAGCATTACAGAGTTTCAGATGAAAAAAAATGCAGGTTGGCAAAGCCATGGTTAGACGGGTAGCCTTCCTCTCAATCTGAATCCCAGGAAGAATGGATCACAGGCATATTTAAACATAACTAATCCTTCAGTTCTTCCAGGCTAAACAGATTCTTCATGACTTTTTGCACAATTAACAGAAGATGCTGAATGAGGGACAGTGGCCCATCTCCTTGTTCTTCTGATCCTCTTTCCACTTCTGATACTGCTAAGGTGAATGTCCAATTCCTTCCTGGGTCTTTACTTGTGACTTTTGGGATCTCCTTTTTCTGTGCAAATGCAAAGTAGACGATTGCAAGTAAATGAAGAATGGAGAAGAAAATGACTCATCTGAGGCCTTCTGGAGATAAGGGCAGTAGTTCCTTTTCTTTTCCAGCTTCTCTTCCATGTGAGCTATTCTGAAACTTATTATCAATTAGCCCAGAAGACTGTTTCACACACAGGGAGGCAACCTAGATGTTTCCCCCATGTTCTCTGTGGGTAGAGTGAGCCCAATGGAGACATGCTCCTCTTCTGTGTTGGGTGTTGTCATAGTAGGTCATGTTGGGCTGGTTTGTGTTACTCCTGTACTACTGGGCTTCATTCCCCCTTCCTCTGACATCCCACTACATCCAGAGCTACTTGGTTCTTCCACTGCTCTTCTGTTGATGGAGGAAAGGAGAAGCTAACTCATTCAGTTTTGATGTGGTTTGACAGCTTCAATGCCCATGCACTTTAGCCTCCATGATTATCCCAGTCATCAAAAGATCATCACTGCTGGGGCTCTTAGTACTGATCCAACTGCCAGAGAATCACTTCTATTTTTGCCCAATATTCTTTCAGCCTGCCAATGTTGCAGCCATTGGTGCTTCTTTGTGCCAAGTCCACTGGGACTTAGTCTAAGTCTTAGTCTTAGTCTAACTAAGTCCACTTAGTTGCACTGGAAAGATGGTTGTCATCGTTGCTCTTCTCCATTTCCTCTGGAAGTTCTTTTGCCTTTTGGAACCTACTCCATCAGACTGGACAATTGATGTGGGCCAGTGCTTCCAGTTCATTGGCCCATTCTGGCCAATGGCGCACCACTGTATGGGTAGAGGCTGCTGTACAATGTGCATGAAGATAAGTGATGCGTATTCACATATGTACGGCATTCTGTATTGAAGCTAGCTGGAGGGACATTTGAAAACACAATTCAATCCACTAGTAGCGAGCAATCTGATGTTTTCGTACGACAGATATACAGCGATTCACTGTACGAAAAAGTCTCAAAAGTGTCTCCAAAACTTCTCGCTCCGTCGCCCACATACCACCCCCTTTTCATTCCATCGCCCCCCTGAAAAAAAAAAATCGGCCCCTGGGGGCCAATATCACCCAGGTTAAGAACCACTGATCTACATAATGGTCTTGGCTTCTGTGAACTGAAGTGAACAAATCTTCTCTTTGTTTATAGTTTCTATTGCTAGTCATCCGTGAGCCTTCTGCAGGATGAGTACATTTCTGAATAGCAGGTCAAATGCCTAAAGAGCCAAGTCATGTCTCCTCTCGAGTGAAGACTTTTCTTCTCTCGTTTTTTTGGCTTTCAAGTTAGAGCCAAGAGGGGAGCACCAGGTCTTCCCTAAGAGGTAGGACTAAAAACAGAAGAGTTTTCCTCCACGGGTCACAAGCACATCTTATCCCTAGAAGAGGTGGCATCAGCTATTTCCCTTCCAGCATCTCTAGCTTTGTGACCACGAATATTAAGCACTACCTGTCCAGCACACAACAAGAAGGCTGTGGCATGGACCTCTTGATGGAGGAATCATGGCAGCTTCACCCCTGGGAAGATTTAGTTTGATTTTGTGTGTTTACCTTCCACTGGTTGTTGGTTTTTTGGGGGGTAGGCAGGCTGGGGCAGAGAATTCAGGGCAGGTGTCTCTTTTTCATTCACACAACATTCCTGGAATGTTTGCTGGCTGCCAGAAAACAACCGGCTCTGAATCGCCCAGTGAGTTTCCAAGGGATCAGGCCGGATCTGAACTTGACTCTGCCCAGTTCTAATGCAGCCCTTTAATCATGGCTCCCCTAAAGTGGCTAGAAGTCAGGTCTAGCAATCAGGTCTAGAAGTCAGGTCGGTCAACAAAAGGCCTCCAATCAAGGGGAAGAAGCCAAGGGGCAGGAACAAGCTTGTCCGGAGACCCTGCTGCATGGCAACCTTAGGAAGGGACACAGATTGGAGGCAGTACCCCCTGCCCCTCCCCCACACTCTCTCCAGGCCCCGAGATCCTTCTCTGCAGGGTGGGGGGGGGGGAGATTACTTTCTGGGAAAGCTAGTAAGAGCACTGTTTCTTGCCAGGGGTTTTGCTTTGGAGGGGAGGGGGGGGGAGATTAAATCTGACCAAAGAGCACCCAATGGTTTCAGTGAAAGATGTCCCACTCCCCACCTGCCCAGGTAAAGACTGGGCCCCGCTCTTCCCTCCGGGCAAAGGTAAACCTCCCCGCAGGAGCCATCCTGGGATGGAGGCTGCTGCCTCTTCCCAGCCCCGCTCACCTGAACCTCTCCTGCCCGGCGGTGTCCCAGATCTGCAGCTTGATCCTTTTGCCCGGCTCGATCTCCACCAGGCGCGAGAAGAAATCCACGCCCACGGTCGGGTCGGAGACCTGGGCGAAGCGCCCTTCGGTGAAGCGGCGGATCAGGCAGGACTTGCCCACCGTGGAGTCCCCGATGACGATCAGGCGGAACTGGTAGAGCCAAATGGCCTCCATCGCCGCCGCGCCTGCCTTCCCAGCTCCGGGAGGCGGCGGGCTATATACTGCAGGGGCGGCGGGCAGGAGCGCGGGCCCCGCACCGGCCTCTCTGCGCCTCTGGCGGGGACTCCGCTCGCCTCTGGCGGGGGAAGGCCGGCTTCTCGGCCCAGCCAAGCGAGCGGGTGCCTGGATGCCCCGGTGCGCTCGCCTCGCCCGCCTTCCCACCTTCAGCGCCGGAGCCCTTCCCGCAAAGCTGCCCGCTCGCACCGGCGCGGGGCTCCGAAGACTCTTCCTCCCCACCACCACCCACCCCCGCCGCCGCCGCCGCCGCCCCGAGGGCGCTCTCTCTCAGCAACGCGGCCCGCCCGCCCGGAGCCCCGCCGAGACTCGGCTGACCCGCCGGGCCGTAGCCCCGGGCCGCGATGCTCGTCTGAAGCCGGGCCGGGGAGCGGGACTCATGCTCCGGGTCGGCGGATGCGCTGAGCGAGGACCGGCGCTGCCTGTTTTTTTTTTTTTTTTTTTTGGGGGGGGGGGCAGAGGATGCCTTCAAGGTCTTGGGGGCGCCCCGGTTGGGGAGCCGCCGAGTCGATTCTTTCCGCGACCCTCCGAGTCAAGCGAGTCGGCCCATTGCTGCTCCCTTTGCAGCCACTGCCGCTTCCCCGGGAGATGCTCTAAAGATGGAGATGGAGATGGAGATGGAGATGCAGGCGAGGCGAGGCGAGGCGGTGGGAGCAGCGGCAGCGGCAGCGAACCGTCTGACTCATCACTGCTGGCAGCAGCGGCAGCCGCCGCCGTACCGTATAGCCCCGAAGAGAGGCTCCCCCGCCTCTGAACCCCCCCCCCCCCATCGCTACCGTCCGCTTTAGAAAAGATCCGGCAGCAGCAATCAGGCTGTCCCACACCCACAACACACACACCCCATCCCCGTCCCAATTATGGCCCAAACCAGGATATATGTTTCTCCTCCCCTTCCCCCCCCCCCCGCTGTCTTTTCCCACGCAAGTGCCCCACAGATGAGCTTGAAACCGCCGCCCCCCTCCTCCTGGGAACGATGAGGACTACTCAATCTCGGAGTAGTTTCCTGAGAACTACTCAATTTGGCTTCAGGCACCTTGTGCATTCATTGACAAGAAAGGATTGGATCGGATGGAATCCATACCATTCGGAGGCTTTGGGGTCAGCCGCCTTCCCTTGTGGTGCTGATTCTGGGATGGCCCATCAGGCAGTTTCAAAACCAGAATGCCTAAAATGCCCCACCCCCCTCAAAAAAACCTTTTTTTCCCCAGTTGAGCAACTTGAAAACATGGCAGTAGAATGAGTTCCATGCCCACCCTGGTTTTACTTGTTTCCAGCCCCGAGTTTCCTACCTTGTTGCAAGGCACCCTTCCCGATCACAGGCCATCATCGTGTGACATTCTAACCTGGTCTCAGCCGTGTGAGCTAAGAAAGGTGGTTTGTTAATCTTGGATTAAGGTTACCTGAATGGCAGAAGCTACCTTCTCCCAAACCAGCTGGTAGATCCATTTCATACAGGATCATGGACAGCAACTGACCGACTCTGGGCTGGTCCTGGATAAGCGGTTTTCCCTTGATGGACAGGTTGCAATTGAAGATAGAATCTTCCACAAATTCTCCGTCACTGATTTAGAGCCTTCTCAGTCTTAGGAAGCTCCTCTCTCTGTGCATCTGCATTTTCAAATCAGTGTTGGCTCCTAGTGACAACCTGGGCAAGCAGTTTTCTTAGCAAGATTTCAGAAGTGGCTTGTCGTACCTTTCTTCCTAGGGCTGAGGGACTGACTGGCCCAGTGACACCAAGTGACTTTGTGCCTAACTAAAACTCAGCAATCCCCCAGTTTCTAGCTGGTGGTTAGAATGCATTATGGCAGGATACGTCACCTGACTGCTGTCTGTCTGAAATTTGGCAGTTCAAATCTCACCAGGCTCAAGGTTGACTCAGCCTTCCGTCCTTCCGAGGTCAGTAAAATGAGGACCCAGAATGTTGGGGGCAAGATGCTGACTCTGTAAACCGCTAAGAGAGGGCTGCAAAGCACTGTGAAGCGGTATATAAGTCTAAGTGCTATTGCTACCACACCAAACTGGCTCTGTACTTCGGTTCTAAGTAGAGGGAAACAATCTTCTCACAACTTGTGTGGGATGAACTCTACTCCATGCCTGGGAGCTCAGGCTGATGCAAAGTGAAATTCAGTGCAATGTTGGCTGTTCCTGTTTTTATATGATGGCACACAGTAAGACAAAGCAGAATTGTTTATTTACTTACTGGGCATAGATACATAAATTGCCTCTTTACAACATTATAGGGCATTGCACACAAGAACAACCAGACACAAGAACAACTTTTCCCAAACGCCATCACTCTGCTAAACAAATAATTCCCTCAACACTGTCAAACTATTTACTAAGTCTGCATTACTATTATTCTTCTCATTGTCCCTATCACCTATCTCCTCCCTCTTATGACTGTAACTTTGTTGCTTGTATCCTTACGATCTATACTTATTGCTTCCTAGTATGATTTGATTGCTTATTTGTACCCTATGACAATCATTAAGTGTTGTATCTTCTGAATCCTGACAAATGTACCGTTTCCTTTAATGTACACTGAAGAGCATGTGCATCGAAGACAAATACCTTGTGTGTCCAATCACACTTGGCCAATCAAGAATTCTGGTGATCTGCATTCAACTTTGCCTGGCTGGTCTGAAAACCAAGGATGGTCTGCTCAGAATTTCTTACTCTTGAGGGATACAGTATATGGGGTTTGTATCAAGCCAACAGGCCTCTCCAGCCACAGTCCCTATCATCTGCTCTCTCTCCAACCCGTGGAAACAGGAGGAGGGGGTATAAAAAATGTTAAGATAGCACATTTGGTCTAGTGGTTAAGGCACCAAGCTAGAAATTGGGGTTTCCAGTTCCATCTTAGACATGAAAGCCAGCTGGGTAACTTCAGGTTAATCACTAGGTGACTTTGAGTTCTAGCCCTGCCTTAGGTACAAAAGTCAGCTAGATGACTTTGGGTCGATACACTAGGAGACTGGGAGTTGTAGTTCTGCCTTAGCCATGAAAGCCAGCTGGGTGACTTTGGGCCAGTTACTCTCTCTCAACCCAACTCGCCTCTCAGGGCTATCGTTGTGGGGAAAATGTATGGAGGATATGAAATGTGTGGAGGAAAGTGTGTTGACATGCTTGCCACCTTGAGTTATTTCTGAAAGTAATCAAGGTGAGATATAAACAAACAAATTATACCTGTGTGATACACATAAAAGGGAGATAGGGCTTTGATTACAGTCACAGCCACTATTATTTTTTCTACTCCCCCCTCTCTCCAGACCCCCCCTGCTCAGAGATACGTCCTTTTGACCTTGGTTGGTAGCTGGTGATCTTTAGGTTGGTGGTCCCTGTTTAGATTTACAGGACAGGATACATTTCATTTTGTCTCATCTTATCTTTTTGTTGATCCAGGACACCGTTTGCAGCCTTTATTCCTTGCCATATAGCTTGCCATTTTAACTGGGCATAAGCCTGACTGAACTGAAGGGGTTTTGCTTTCAAACAGGAATGCACAGGATTTCCATTCTTAAATGTCTCCAGGGTGGGAGATTTTATGCAAAGCTTTCTGATGAACAATGGAAGATGTGCGCCACTACCTGGCAGATGGCCAAAATTGCAACAATAAAGAAAAAGGAAGAGATTGTTTTCACAACTACATGGTCAATGCATTACAAGTCTCTCGGTTAACATCGGAGGTTGAAGTCCATGCATCTTCAAGATGCTAAGATCGAGAAACATTTCTCCAGGGCCTACCCATGAAAAGAACAGTTAGCTTATCAATCCCATTTACAACAAGCTGTTGCGGGTTAAGGAAAACCAGAGTTGGTTTAGGAAGATTAGGAATAACCAAATAACTGAACTGGAATTGGTCTTCTCTGCTCAAGCAGGAGAGAGACCCTTTACCATTTCAGACCAATGCCTGTCCAGTCTCTTTTTAAAAACCTCCGGTGATAGAGAACTCACAACTTATGGAAGCAAGCTAATTCTACTGGTTTATTGCTCTCATCGTTGGGTTAGTTTTCTCCTTAGTTCTAGGTCGCTTCACTTCTTGGTTAGTTTCAATCCGTTGCTTCTTATCCTCTTTTCAGGTTCTTGGGAGAATAGGTTGAGCCCCCTTTTTTTGTGACAGCCCCTAAAATATTGGAACCCTGCTATCATGTCACCTCAGTCCTCTTTGCTAGACTAGAAATAGGCAACGCCTGCATCTGTTCTTCATATGTTTTAGCCTACACCCCCCTAATCATCTTTTGTTGCTCTTCTCTGCACTTTTTCCAGAGTCCCAACTTATTTTTTATAATGTAGCGACGAGAACTGGATGCAGAACTCCAAGTGTGCTCTTACTAAGGCTTTGTAAAGTGGTACTAATGGTACTTTACCACCTTTGAAAGTAAAACAATTCCAGTATTTCTAAGATTGCCCAATAAAATGCACCATGTTGGACTAAACGACATGTGCTCGCAAGATGCATTTCCTATTGTCAACATTCATGCAGGAATTATGGGGATGAAAACCCAATGTACCTAGGAGCCATATATTGCATTATTTAAGGTTAATATTCTTTTAAACTTGTAACAATGTAATCCCTATTAAACATTGATGCTATTCAGATTGCACATTAATATTAAACTAGAGCATCACCCATTGATCTACTGCATTCCACAAAGCTTAATTTCAATTAAGTCAATTTAAATGAAGCAAAACATTGACTAAGAATACTTAGATGGGCTTTACGGTTATTCAGGAGGAAAACCCATAATCCAACTTTTAGGGATATAAGGCTATAAATTCTCAGAAAGATAGCCAAGCTACTCAGTTGCAGCAAAAATCACCAAGACCCTCATGTCAAAACGTTGAATTGTGGCAACTGTGCCAATCTTTAACAAAGATTAAGAAAGACTGGTCCAGTTGCCATGAATCAACACATTTGGCCTGGATGATTGAATCTCCATTGACATACACCAAGACACTTTTGTCAACTTAAAGACTAACACATTTATTATGACGTAACTTTGTATGGACTGTGGTCCATTTCATCAAGATACATAAAGTATTATCCCAAGAACAGTCTTTTGATATAACCACAATTCATAAGTCTGGGTTGTAGGCCAGAGGAATAGTAAACAGAGAGCATGAAGTATTTTTTTTTAAAGTGTGCTTAAAAATAATGGCTGGCAGAGGCTGACCAGCTATTAATTAAAAAGTTTCTAGCTCACAGTGAACAGATTTATCACAGCCAATGCATTAAAAAAAAAACCAAGACTGATGAAATGCTACCTTTAGCTTTGAAATCATCCTGAAAAATAATGTTCTGATTTAAATTGCAAGTGGAAAGTTAAAATTCTCTTAAATAAAACTGAAGATCCTAAAAGTTCAGTTTTCCTCTCTGAGCGCCTCTGTCGCATAAGTCTTGTTATCCCTTCACTCACTTACCAAAAAGCAAACATCCACCAATTGCCAGAAGCTCTGACAGATGACTGGCTTGTTCTCTTGAGTTCCAAAGAGTCAGATGTGAAATCATGGGAGGCGGACTCTTGACTGAATTTCAGAACAAGTTTCATAACAGTAAAGAGAGCAGAAAGAATTTCCAAGAGAACCTCACCATCCTCGGAGCTGTCCAAGGTGAGGCTGGACGGCCATTGGTCAGGAACACTTTAATCTTGGTTCCTCCGATGAGCAGGGTTGACCTCAAAGACCTCAAAGGGCTTGTTAAAGTCCATGATTCCATCCAGGCGCCTGACAGCATCCCCTGGACAAGCTTGGAATAAAGTCACTCGTTTCCAACAGTTTCATCCCAGTAGAGAGTTGTTTTAAAAGAGGCGCATAGTGAGTTTGTTAGTGGAGGCTTCTGCTACCCACAATTTTAGTTCCAATTTTTCATGTGCGGAAAAGCAGAAAGTGGTTGCAATTAGTCATTTAACTCCCTCATCCCCCATCTCCACCTCTTCAGGTGCCCTGCCTTCTGGCTCTTAAGTCAAAGAACATCGGTACCACTGAGGTGTGGTGTAGCTCTCCCTTGCCTTATGAGTCAAAACGAGGTGTGATACTAGCACCTTCCCTCTTGAAATCTTTCTTTGGCTCAGTGACGTCCTTAATTTTGGGCTCCCTTGAAGTAGCTTTTGCGTTCTTATCTACCTGGCAACAAACCAAAGCCGTCCTCTGCGTCGTCTCCCTGTCACATAGCTGAACCCCAGGAGCGTCACTTCAATTTGTTTTTCCCAGCCAAGGAGCGCAAGGGGAGTGAGCCTTCGGTCCATTCATTGGGCGTCGACGTCATTTCCTGCCAGAATGCTACTTCCTCTTGTGTGGAATCCATCCAATCGACAGCAATTCCATAGCTGAAGCCTGGCCCAAAGCAAGAAGCAAGAAAACACTTTAGCAATGACGGTCTGGAATGCGAGTCCAGCTCCCAAGTGTTCCTCTTTGTGGGTCCAAATAGGCAAGACCCCATTTGTATTCTGAGTCATGGATGGATTTTGTGACATAAACACATTGCCACCATAGTTGCAAAAGGGGCAGATGATAGCTGCTTTGAATCCTTTACTCCTTTATTTTTACTCATCCAAATTAAGCCGCCTTAACATCCTATTTGCATTGGACAAACCTGCAGCACTCTAGACGTGTCAAGTCACTGCTCAACTAACATACCAAATGAGTGTTGATAACCTCTTCGTCTTCCCCCCAACCCTTAAAAGGGGGACTTCCTCCCCATCTCCAGTCCTGCCATAAACCGAAGTTGTTTCAAAATTTGCATCAAAGTGTGATTTTTAATTTGACATAAGGTGAAAATTAAACTGATATCAAACTCCTAGAAACAAATTGAGTTGAAATGGGTTGGCTTGAGTTGGTTAGGTTGGGTTGGGTTGAGTTTGGGTTGAGTTGGGTTTTCCATTAGTGCTGCCTCCAGCTTTTGTCTCAGCTGAGTTTTGGGAACTGTGTCCTCCAGCATGATACAGAGTGTAAGTGTGGTGTAGTGGTTAATGTATTGGACAAGGAAAACACTGGTTCTGGCCCATTCTCAGCCACAGGAGCTCATTGGATGACCTTGGGCCACTTATTCCATTGTGAGGCTAAAATGAATAGAGATCCCTGTGCAACTGCTTTCAGGTTCTGGAGAAAAAGTGGACTATAAACCCAATAGTAATCAGATAGAACTAACGTCAGCCCTCCATCTGAAAGGAACCCTGTGTTCTTTTGTTAAGTGTTTGTGCTTCTTAGCGCTTTCCTATCACCACTGCCTGTGTAATTCCACTTCCCTATATACAGTAGCTTCTCACTGCAGAACTTTAGCCTGTTGCCATTGCAAAGTTACATTTCTGGAGAGATGATCTTCTTCTTTCCTTGATTAGTTTCCGTCCACTATTTCTTGTCTTGCCTTCTAGTGCTTTGGAAAATAGGGTTGACCCCCTCTTCTTTGTGGCAGCTCCTCTATCATGTCACCCCACTGTCCTTCTTTTCACTACACTAAGGTAAAAGTAAAAGTTCTCCTTGCACATAAGTGCTAATCATTCCCGACTCTAGGGGGCACTGCTCATCTCTGTTTCTAAGCCAAAGAGCCAGCACTGTCTGATGACGATTCTGTGGTCATGTGGCCGGCATGACTAAACGCCAAAGGTGCACAGAGTGCAGTTACCTTCTCATCAAGCAGGTCCCCTATTTTTCTATTTGCATTTTTACATACTTTCAAACTGCTAGGTTGGCAGAAGCTGGGGTAGCAAGTAACGGGCGCTCACTCCGTTATGCGGCGCTAGGGATTCAAACCGCCAAACTTTCTGATCAACAAACTCAGCTTCTTACTCACTGAGCCACCACACCTGCTACACTAGACAAACCCAATTCCTGCAACCATTCTTCACATGTTTTAGCCTCCAGCCCCCTACTCATCTTTATTGCTCTTTTCTGCATTCTTCTCCAGAGTATCTACATCTATTTTACAAAGCTGATGCAGCATTCTAAGTGTTGTCTTACCGAGTTTTTATAACGCGGTGCTCATACTTCACGTGATCTTGATTCTAGCCCTGTTAAGGCAACTATCCCGGGAGAACGAAATGAAACAAAACAGACACAACGTCATTCCTTACCTGTGCCGAGTCCCAGTCGGATCCCTCCGAGAAAGTGATTAGTCAGTTTTTCATGATCCCAGACCGTCAGTTCCACGCAGGCATCCTTCAGATCTTCCGTGTGAAATCCATCGTATACAATGGTGTGGTTGAAGACGGGGTTAGAGTCTCTTTTGACAATTCGGGTTTTTTGATAACTTTTCTTGCTGGTGTCTGGAAGCACGTAGCTTAAAAAGAAGAGACCGGCATTTTAGCTTGGGTGGAATATCCACAGTTTTCTCTTCAGATGGCGCTTCCTGATATTTAACATTTTCTTTGCTGTCTTCAAAGTGCTACAGGCATCTTTTGCTATAAAGGGTTCAGCAAAATAATTATTAACCCCATATGTGATAAATGGGGTGATTACTTTAATGGAGAGTTAGTGGTCTTAAGGCTAGGTTCATAGCCATAACAAAATCTAATATAGAGATTTCCTGGTTTGGTAGGTACAGGTCATCCTCAACTTACAACCTTTCATTTAGTGATGGTTTGAAATTACAACAGTACTGAAAAAAAGCGACTTATGACTGTTTTTCCACACTTGTGACTGTTGCATAGTCATGTGATCAAAATTCAGATGCTTGGCCACTGTGTCATATTTCTGAGGGTTGCGGTGTCGTTGGGGGTCTGCGATCCCCTTTTGTGACGGTCTGAGAAGCAAAGTCAATGGGGAAGCCAGATTCATTTAACAACCGTGTGACTAACTTAACAACGGCACTGATTCACTTAACAACCATGGCAAGAAAGGTCATAAGATGAGGCAAAACTCACTTAACCAATGTCTCACTTAGCACTAGAAATTTCAGGCTCAATTGTGGTTGTAAGTTGAGGACTACCGGTACCTGTATAGCAATTCTTCAACCAAAGCCATTTGATTATTTTCGCAATATTTCTCATGACAACGTTGGACGTATTTCCTTACCTTGATGCCTTCTGGGCCTACAACCCCCTAGGACCTCTGACCACCTCAGGATTTGCCTTGCCTCATCCAGCAAAACTTGGTTTTTTTCCCCCCCAAACATGGTTGCTCAAAACTGGAACTTCAATCAGGCATCAATCAGAAGAAAGATCAGAAACCCTCAAATGACACACCTACCATTTCACAAAGGAATCGACTCCAGAAGGGCGTAACTGTGGGAGATCTTTGGTATCCTTCACCCAGATATGAACCTCTCCAGATGGGGGATTTTTGCGGCCTGCCGTGATGTATCATGAACATGGAGAGCAAATAAGTAATACAAGAACACCCACAATTTTAAGAATGTTGTAATACAGGTAAGGGGTTCTAGCTCATTTCCTCCCAGTCTACTTCCCTTCAGACTTTGAGGCATTTCAGCCCCTTGAATTTCCAGTTCATATGGCTATTGTTTGGGTATAATGGACCTCCCTATCATCATCTCCTTTTAATGACCCCATAATCCTTTGTGGGATGGAGTCTGGGCAACTGAATGGAGCAGAGTGTTTACTGGCCGGATGCCTTTCCTGTTGCCAGTCCGGAAGTTTATTCAGCAGATAAATTCTCATTGTGCCCAGAGAGAAATATATCTGCCTCTACCTAGGATCGAATTCACAACCTCCTGATTGTGAGGCGAGACCTCCACCTTTAGGCCACTGAACCACTCTTATAATGGACCTCCCTATGTTCTCTATAAATTCTGACACTGAACATATCCGACAGTATGTTAGTCCAAATCCAGTTGCCATAAGATATCTGACAGCATCTACCTCAACTACGTGTTCTCAGATAGAACCCAGAAGCTCCAGTTTCTTTACTTTTCTTATATTGGGTTCACCTACCAATAGTAAAATTGTAAGAGCTTGTTGTGGACACTCTCCCAATGTGACTACAACCAAGTGAGGGGCTTAAATCATCACCAAATGTCTATAGAGCATCCATTTATTAGAAGACAAAGTGGTATGGACAATTTCCTGCTCCTTTCTGTCCACCACAACCACCTGAGGTAACTTCCCCAAGGCAGTCGTGGACACCTCCAAATTGTACATATTTTTTAAATTTTATAAAGAATGTCTTTGGGTTCTTGATAGGTCACAGAAGCATTTCTGGAAATAAAAATGTTCCTCACACAACACAACACAACACAACACAACACTTTCCATTTATTTATTTGCTTCTTTGAATAAAGCAATGATAGAAGGACCTCAGTTCGATTAGCATTAACATAAGCCCTATATCAACTGCGACCCTCAAAACGACACTATAGGGCACTGCACACAAGAACAACTAGACACAAGAACAGTTTTTTCCTGAACACCATCACTCTGCTAAACAAATAATTCCCTCAATATTGTCAAACTATTTACTAAGTCTGCATTACTATTATTCTCCTAATCATTCCATCACCCACCCATCCCACTATGACTATAACTTGTTTATATTGATTATTGTCTCCTAGTATGATTTGACTGCTTATTTGTACCCCATGACTATCATTAAGTGTTGTATCCT
>JAEANM010012945.1:0-14608 GCA_017656035.1 Myanophis thanlyinensis | reverse complement strand
TGACTGAATGATCAAAATCAATGTCAAACTGGCCAAAACACTCAATTTCAGTGGGGGTTGCATATTTTTGAACACAGTTGTAAGTGCAAGGTGGTTGTGTTGCAGACGTGATCTAGGTGAAACATGGCACCTATCTCCCAATGAGAAAGGGAGTCGTGATGGGGAGAAGGAGAGCAGAGCTGCACTCTAACTGAAATACTGAGGCAAAGTTATTGCATATCTTTGCAAAGCACATCTTGGTCTGGAAGAGCCTCAAGAGGCTTGGTATGCTAGGAGCTGTTGTGGAATTTAGTTGTGGTCTTGAGAAAGGAAGGGAAAGGAGAAGGGAAATGTTTGCTCAGCCCTGAGAAAGGCTGAGAAAAGGACTCTGAACATTCTTGCTTTGACTTCGTTGGCCTTAAGAATTAGTGTCAAAGTTTTGTACAAGCTTTTGAGATTCTCTAAATGTACCCTACAACAATAAAGTAGCACACCTGGAAATCTGTTTTTTATCTATTTATCATACTTGGAAACTGCCCCTCCCCCGCTCCCCTGGTCTATTCCAAAGGGCTAAATGGAGCCAAAGGAATCCTTTTAAATATACTGGTAGTTATGTCCTTATGGAGAAAAGTTGCCTTTTTGTTTTTACTTTGGTAGGACCCAGATTCTTTGGTGGGATTTAAGGTGTAAAGGTTGAGAATCACTGTTCTCACCCATATATCCAATTTATATTCATACAAATACACATACATACATACGCAGTTGGAGATTAAATTTGGGGTATCTCGCCAAAGCAGGTTTGACAGACATACTGAGGTTGTAAGTAGGTAATTCTGTCAGAAAAAGCTGACACATCATGTTCCAGAGCTTTCAAAATCTTTAGATTTTGCCTATAACCCGAAACAATGCTGGTTTGAGACAGCTGAAAGGTTGTCCACCCTGATTCAGATAAATTGTTGAGAAAGGCATGGAGATTGACACTTTTTTCCCCCATTTTTCCTCTTGTGAATGAAGAAGGGAAGACTTTGGCTAGAAAGTCAATAGCTTATAATTCTGATATTAGAAAATAAGCGTTGTATGATTGTTCTTTATATTCTCCAGCTGTATTTTGTTCAATGTCTTTCATTTCCAATATTTATTTCTTTACAAATAGAATAAAATAATATTATTAAAAGTATAAATTTAAATATAGGTAGTTCTTGACATACAACCAGTTGATCCAAAAATTTCCATTGCTAAGCAAAATAGTTTTTAAGTGAGTTTTGCCCCATTTTATGACCTTTCCACCACAGTTGTTAAGTGAATCACTTTAGTTGTCAAGTCAGTAACAAGGTTATTAAGTGAATTAAGCTCCCCATTGACTTAGCTTGTCAGAAGGTTGCAAAAAGGAATCACATGATTCCTAGGATACTGCAGCTATCGTAAGTTGGTGGCACAGCGGTTAGAGTGCAATACAGCAGTACTTCTGCTGGTTCAAATCCCACCAGGCTCACGGTTGACTCAGCCTTCCATTCTTCCGAGGTGGGTAAAATTAGGATCCAGATTGTTGAGGGCAATAGGCTGACTCTGTAAACCGCTTAGAGAGGGCTGGAAAGCACTATAAAGCAGTATATAAATCTAAGTGCTATTGCTATAAATACATTTTGATCACGTGACCTTAGGGATGCTGCAACAATCATAAATGTGAAAAATGGTCATCAGTCATTTTTTTCCAGCACTGCTGTAACTCTGAACAAGTCACTAAACAAATGATTGTAAATCGAGGAATACCTATAACTATGAAATCTCAGGTTGAGTTCCTGATTATGGCATCCTTGGTTTTTTTAGATACTTGCTGTCCTTAATTTCTTGCATACGGCCTTGAAATGAGCTGATGAATCTTTAGCTTTCATACATATCTAGCTTTATCAGTTAAAAGGTATGACATAGAGTTGTTATAATATAATTTATATTAAAAGTAATATTTTTTTCTGGAGAGATAGAAAAAGTAGAGAGACACACAAAGACGGCTACACACATGGAAGATGGATCTGTCTATAGTCCCTGCAAAACTCCAAGTATGAGGTGCATTGTTGCACTTTGGGAATCCTATCACACCATTTGTTTGATTTAAGAACTGACATCATTGATTTATTAATTTATTAAGAAGGTCCCTTCCAAATCATGGGATTCCAACAACACCCTGCTCTCCGTTGTCCTGTTAATCAATAGAGGAGATTCCAGCCTTTTCCTTCCATTCCTCCACTTTCATCACAACCAGACTGTCAAGCTATCCTGGAACAGTTTGTCATTAACTGGTACTTTGATACAACTGGACAGCTGGCTATTGAACATTTGATTCTTTTTATTCGTTGCTTGGCATCTTTTGATTGTATAGCCGCCATTATTTTCAGCGGAAGCTGCTCTGTGTACTAGAACATTTTGCAGAGTAGCTACTTATGAGAAAATCCAGGGAAACTGGTTTCAACCTCCTCAGCTAACCTTATAGAAAAACTCATTGGCCTTATTTTTCTCCTGGCAGTAGCAACTAATAATATCCATTACCAATAAGCTTGATGAGAATAATAGCCCTTGGCTACAATCATACAAATGGTTAGACTTATATGCATTTAGCAATAGCAATAGCACTTAGAAGTATATACCACTTCACAGTGCTTTACAGCCCCCTCTAAGTGGTTTACAGAATCAGGGTATTGCCCCTGACAATCTGGATCCTCATTTTACCCACCTTGGAAGGATGGAAGACTGAGTCAACCTTGAGCCGGCGACAACTGAACTGCTGGCAGTCAGCAGACTTAGCCTGCAATACAGCATTCTAACCACTGCGCCACCATACATCCCCATATTTTCAATAGAATTTTAGTCATGTCTGTAGGAGTCTAAGCCTTCAACACAATGGAGCATATTTCTGAATCATGATATTAAGTTTGACTAGTGGGAGTTGAAGAGTCATGTCATGTCCTTTTATCTCCAAAAACCCAACCCTAACCCTAACTCAAACCAAACAGCAAACAGCAAAATACATTTCCAAATGAGGTAACCCAATACCCCTCTTTTCCTTGCTGGCATGTCATAACACAACTTATAATTAATTCATGTTTTCCCCCCTGCTATACAAACTTAGAAACATCTTTCTGTCACTTTAAATGGTGCATCAGTTGTCAAAACAGGTATTGTATATAACAAAAAAAAAAAATCATTCTAGGCAAGAAATTCATTTTTATCATTGAAAGCCTTACCATCAATAATGTAATATTGTTTTGAAATTAATTCCCTGTCCTAACATTGTTTTGAAATAACATACAGTTCAGATTTGTCATAGTGGCACCCAGATATTTTACCTTCTTCTCAATCTTAAATCTGTGTTGCTTATTAATTCTGTTTGATATTGTGTTTTCATATCTTTGTTAACATCTCCATATTCTGTTTATTAATCTTTTAACCTGTTAATTACCCAAATTATTTGAATTTGCCCATTAATATTACAATTACCTTTACAATATTTTCCAGAACCTATATAGTCATCTGCAAAAGCCTTTAATTTACAAGTTTCTTTTTTAATCTTTACTCCCACAATCCTCTTATCTGGTCTTATATCTTTGGTCAGTATTTCAACAATCCAGATAAAGAGGAGAGGAGACAGTGAGCATTGCTGTCTTGTTTCATTTTGTATCTCACAAGATTTTGTTATATCTCTGTTAACAATTATTTGTGCATTTGTATATTGATCTTACCCCTTTATAAAGTTATCTCCAAAATTCATATCCTCCTAAACCTTGAACAAGAAAGTTCAGTTCACATTGTCAAAGGCCATTTTTGCAACTAAGACAATCAATGTGGATTGTTTTTCATTATGTTACTCCAAATATTCCAAAATCTCTGGCAGATTTTTAACATTGTCCTTTAACTATCTTTTAGGTTAAAAACCCATATTGGTCTTATGAATAAATTCTTGCAAAATTATTTTCAGTCTATCAGCTACAATCATTGTGAATAACTTTAATCATTATTCAATAATAATATGAGGCTGCAGGCTTTTTTTGTTAAAGTCAAATCTTGTCCCTCATTAGATATTAATGCTATATTAGTCTTTTTCAACTCACTAGAGTTTCCTCTTTGTAGGATAGAGTTCATCATATTTTATAAAGGTTGTAAAAGCTCATCCACAAAATATTTATAAGTATCTGATAATTCATCTAGGCCAGGCACTATTTTATCACTTCAGAATGTTCCCTTATTACATGTGAATTCATATCTTGTCTCTTTTCTTCCACAATCCTTAGTAAATTTTGTTTCTTTAGATATTCTTCAGATAATTCATCTAATATTTTTCTCAGAAGTTCTGTCCAGTTGTGAGGAGATTATTTCATTCAAATCCTCCATCAAATACCAATTTTCATAAGAGAAACCTATTAATCTCTCCATAAATCATTTATAAAACAATACTGTGTGCTCATTTAGGACATAAATTCCCATGACCAAAGTCTTAATTCCATGCATGTTAATTACCATCCCAACAAATCTACCATGCTCATAGGTTAATACAAGTTCTGGTTTTAGTTGAGGATTTACATAAATTTATGTTCCCCATTTTATTTCTTTTTACAAATTCCTGGCCGATTCACCCTGCTGATTCTTTCCTTTTCCCCTTCTGCTGTCTGCTTTTCTGGCTACAGGGGCACCAATTTATAAAGGAACAGCATTGCATTTGCTTTGTTCTTATAAAAGATAACAACAGAAAATGAAGTCCATCAAGGAATGATGAATGCGGCATAGAATATAAACATTAAATAGCCTTCATGAAAATCATTTGCTAAGCAGCATTGGTCACCGTTGTATTTGTTCAAGGACCTTTGGAACTAATGAATAGCTAATAGAAATGCATGGGTTCTGTTTTTTATTACAGCTGAAATGCACTTAGGCATAGGAGGGTCATGGTGACTTTTTCCTGCTTAATTTTCCTGCCAATGTGCAAAGCAAATATACTTTCATTGGACTAACTTAGCCTACAATTCAAAATTGTCAGGACATTATAGAAGCTTTTATCATACTCTTTAAAACTTATTTCAATACCTGTAATTCAACCCTCTATTTTATCAAGCATTTCCCCCATCAAAAGAAGATCCTCAATTACTTTTAACTTTCTATTTTTGTAAAATCTAATAAATACTATCCCCGCAGAGTAAACTGATTAAGTGAGAAAGCATTATGGGTGTTTGCTTGCAATGGCTAAGGCCATGATAAGCCATATGAAGAAGCCTGTTTCTACATGCTATAAAATCCTCCCAGGTTTCTTCTGCCAGTGGAGTGACTATTAAAACTGGAAAGCTGTGTTTATCAATCTAACTAAAATGTATCCCCAGCTTATCCTACTGACCAATCAGAATCAGTAGCAAGGATTTACGTAAACTGAGCCAATGACTTAATGGCTTGTGGGAAAGTGAGGTTCAAAGCACAATAACTCTAAAATGAGCCCCATGTTATTCAAGTGGTTTTCATAGAGGAAAATTTGCACAGAATTATATTTATGAAGCATTCTGTACAGATTTGGCAATGTTGGAAGATTTCCCAACATTGGAAGATGTTGGCGTCCAATATTTTTATGGTTTTGAGTTAATCTTGAATCCCTTTAGTATGTTCCTTGACACTAATATTTCATAAAAATATATGTAAGTCTATATTTTATATTTTACTGCTACCATAAAGCTATCAGATCTAGGGTACAAAACTCTAGGTGACCACTAGAGGGCAGCAAAGAGATAGAAAACCTTTACCTTTGCTCCCCTCTAGCTGTTCTACAGGCTGATTTGATAGCCCTACCAACAATAGTGAGCTATTTCTATAGCAAAGAAATGTGCATTGGGGATATACCATTTCAGAGTTAACATCCATTCATATGCCTAAGCAGGGGGAGTTAGAAATTGTTACAATGATATTTGATATGATACTACGACCCTCCTTCCTATCATATTTAGCTCTTTTAATTGTGCTGTTTGAGAAGTCTTTTAAACCCTCACCTGTAGCTTGGGTACAACTTGCATATCAATGCAAAGATTCATGCAATCACAAGCCAGGGCTAAGAATCAATAAGTATTAAATCATGTGGGAACCAATCAATAGTGACAGCTTTCTCCATTTAGATCTCTGCCAGTATGTTGGACTATACAACCCCAGATCCCAGGCCGACATAACCTCAGGTCTATGGGTTGATTCAGATCTATGGGAGTTCAGGTGTCGTATACACCTGGGGCAGGTGCGGGTGGAGGCTAATATTTCCAGCGCTGATTAAATCCAGTCTTTGGCTTGCCAGAGGCGGAGCCTTGCTAGGGACAGATCCCTCTTCTATTTATACAGCCCGGGGGGGGGGGGCGCAGAGGTCCCTAAGTACAGCCGCGTCCACACGTTGCTACCCGCAGACGGAGCAGGGCCAGGCCGGCGAGGCAAAAGACCCCCCCCCCCCCCCACACACACACAGCCGCAGCACCTCCCACTCGCGGCCGGCTCTCCTCCCGGTGCGTGGCTGCCGGGAAAGCTCCCTGCGGCTCAGCTCCGCCTCCCAAGGAGGAAGGGCCGGACACGCTGCAGGCAGGGGCGCCGGCGATCGCCGAGCGGGCCAGGCTTTCTGCTTTGCGCCGCGGCGGGCCCGGTGCTGGCTGCCAGGACGAGCCATGGAGCGGAGCTCGGCTGGCGGTCGCCATCTCCTCCGGCTGGGCGAGCTGCCGTCGCTGCTGCTGTCGCTGCTGCTCCTCTTGCCGGGGCCCGGGGTAAGGACGCGCAGGAGCGGGCTTGGAGGGGCATCGCGGTCCCGGGCGGAGAGAGGAGCGCCGGGGAGGGCTGGCCAGCGGAGAGAGGGGCGTCCGGCTCGCAGGGGCTTCCCGGAAAAACGGGGAGGAGGAGGAGGAGGAAAGAAGTGACAACTGGTTGCAACATCGCAAACACAACTGAGGACGGGCCAAGAAAAGAAAGGGCGAAGTTAAGTTCCGGGGTGCAGCGAGACTTTCTTGCTGTATTAGCGGGCAAGCGGAGGGGAACACGCGCGTCCCCAACAGCTGTTGTGGCAGCCCAGGGATTCGCGCAAGAGGCAGCGCTGGTCCTCGGGTGGGGATGGAGGCAGGACAGACCATCCCGGGGTTGGCTCCGGACCTCATAAGGTCCAGCATGTTGTTGTTGTTTGCCTCCCGGCCCGGAGGGAATCAATGAAGTGGGCGTCCAGCTCCCTTGGGAGGGCGCCAGGTTGGGGGAAAGTTAGTCTGATGTTTTCCTGGGTTTTCTCCCATCTCTCTTTAAAATGCCCAGGGTGTAAAGAAGTCATTCCTGACTTTTTGGAGTGCTGCTGTTTGGTCTGATTTAAAGGAGAGGTTTTTGTTTGAACCTGAAATAAAATTCAATTCAATTCAATTCAATCCTTTATTGTCAATGCACAACATGTGTGCAGCGAAATTGAGTGGGCTCAAAAATGACATTCTTGCTCTTCTTCTGTTGATGGCAAGGCTGCAAACTGCCTCCTGCCTGGTCCTTGGAAGTTTTTTTTTGGGGGGGGGGGAGTGAATGTAAAATGCCACATTCTCTTTGATCTTGCATCTTCTTGCACTATCTATTGAGGCTGTAATCATTTTCCAGCAAGTGATTAACAATGTCTTTTTTGGGGGGAGGGGGGAGTCAACTATCCAGCCATGGTTGTGTGTGAAAATAACAGCAATGGGGACAGACTTGATATTGCCAGGGTGATGCTACAAAGGTACTTTTGGAGGGTAAAGTATGGAAGGTATGCCCTAGGGATGAAAAACAACAACCTGGAAGCTTAGATCAGGCTCAAGCATAGAAAAACTTGGTTGGAAGACTACAAGGCTTGGGACCTTAGGGAAGTCCTGGTAGACCTCTGTATAAATTCAACACAGCTTGGAAAACCCTGACAGAAAAAAAGGGTTTCTCCCACTTTTTATACTGCTGTCTCTTAAAGCAAAATACAGGGAAATTCGGAGCCGATAACACAATAATTTCTCATACAATGCTTAACTTAAATTGTGGGATCTGCTGCAGCTGGAAGAGATGATGTTCTCCTGTTAGATCAGTGGTTCTCAACCTGTGGGCCGCGACCCCTTTGGGGGTTGAACGATCCTTTCACAGGGGTCTCCTAAGACCATTGGAAAACACATATTTTCGATGGTCTTAGGAACCAAGACCATAATTTTATGGTTGGGGGTCACCACAACATGAGGAACTGTATTAAAGGGTTGTGGCATTAGGAAGGTTGAGAACCGCTGTGTTACATTGTTTGAGCAGGTTGGTTGGACAGAAGATCAGGATATCACTTTCTGCTAAGCGTGATGGCTTTTATGCTGAAGGAACTATTCAGAAAGACATCAGTAGAAGTTCACACTTCCTCATCCATCTCATGTTATGGGCACTTCTTGGTCCAGAGAACACTGGACAGTATGAACCATTGACTTGATGGATCAGGGCTTTCCTAATGCTCTTTTGCTTTCTTCGGTGTATGGAGGGAGGAGGCATCATTCTTGGATGGAAACATCTTAACTGTTTTGCTCATTATCCTAGCCAGTGATTTTATTTTTATTTTTTTATTTTTTTGGTAGCTGGCACAATTTTTGTGAGTCAATTTTATCAAAGCTTGGGTTCTGAGAAATTTTGCTCCCACTTAATAGAGATAAATCAGATCATTCCACCACTTTTTATAAATTCACAGCTCGACAACTGAGCTAACAAGGGTTTTCTGAAGCCCTGTGGATCCCTCCTCCCATCACTTCTCCCCACGGCCCAACTTCCCAGCTTAATTTAGAAAGTAGAAAAAGGGTTGTAAATTAATTGTGTTTCTTTGCTGTCCCTGATGGACAGTTCTAGAAATGTGGGAATGCAAAGCTGTTGATATGTAACTAATCCTGCTTATTTTCCTGAAAATAAAATACATAGTACTGGTATAGTTATTAATGCTAACACCTATCCCTAAATTGTGGTGTTACATCATTAGAAATTTATTTCAGGGTCTATGGCCACCCATCTCAACTATATGATTCTAGGTAAGGAACAGCAATTACAAAGATAAAATGATATCACAATAAATATCAATTAGCATCTGAGGTAAAAATCATTCCAGCCACAGACACAGCCACCCCATGGTCTCTGTCACATATTTTGGTAATAGAGTATGCCTGTGCCTGATGGCATAACCAGTATAAAGATAGGACCCAGTGGTTTCAAGTTGGTATTTGTGCAGCAGTGTTTATAGTATAATATACAAGTTTAATAAAGCAAATGTGGAAAAATAATTTAAGAAAGCTCTTTCTCGTCATTTTGATGAAGTTGAGGAAAGTGGGGGGGGGTTTACACATACTTCAGAATTAATAGAACATTATCATATAACATACAATATTTGTTTAATTTCATTAAAAAAATTGCCATTTTAAAAACATCTGGCTAGATGTTCACCTTTTTTTAAAAAACACACTAATTTGGTCATGAACCTGAAGGGTCTATAAGCAGTGTACTAATTTGCTTGCATTATATTTATTATTGTTTCTGTCCATGCAAAACAAATATTCCTGCATTTTCTAAATTAGAAACATTTAGAAAATTATATACCATAGTTTTGGTGGTATGGCTACTTTTTTATTGTTGTTTTGAGTCTTTTTTGAAAGGCTGTCAAGATTTTAGTTGTGAGGAGAATCAGAATAATTTTGATCAGTAAAGTTGACAAATATTTAGGCTGTCTTGAAGATTATGCAATAGGGTGCAATGGAAGATTACTTCTGATTTCACTATACTTACTTGCTACATAAAGTTAAGCACGCTAATTATGAATGATCTCTTGGCACTGGTGTAGATGACTCCAATTGCAAGTTGTTTCTGACACATTATACAATATATATGCTCAGCAGTGTTGCTGCATAATTTGTGTGAGAGAATCGATAAGCTTTATAAAGAACTAAGATAGCCAGTTTGGTTTAGTGTTTAAGGCATCAGTCTAGAAAATGGGAGACTGTGACTTTTAATTCTGTCTTGGACACGATGCTGGCTGGGTGATTTTTAGATCAATCACTTTTTTTTTCAGCCCTAGAAAAGAGGCAATGGCAAATCACTTCTTGCAAGAAAACTGTAGGTTCTTGCCCAGTCGGCCTTCAAGAATCAGATATAATTGAATGGAAGAAAATATTAAATCTATATCATGTACATCTGTCTTAGCACATACTAACAAAGGATAATAATTAACATTTCAGAGATGGTATAATTTTCTTTCTATCTTCTACCTACTCACATTTCTCAGTATGTTGGGAATTGCAGATCACCATTTACTGTATGGTGTATTGTACTGTACTGTACGTATTACGCTTTTTCAATTAATGCCCTTCTCAAATGCAAGAGCTGATTCCATTCCTGATCATTGCTTTAGGGCTTTAAACATAATCATCATCATCAGTGCTTTGAATTGTGCTTAGAACCAATACACTCCCAGCTGAATAGGTTGAATATAATCCAATGTAGATTGTTTAATGCAGCAACTGCATTATCCAAAGATCCTTAAAGTTGTTAGCCTCTTCAGTCCAGTCATCTAATCTTCAGGCAAGATTATTGTAATCAGGCCTGATTCAGTGAGGGTAAATGGAAGACATTCCTTGTGAAAGAGCAGGATAAATATGGCGTTTTAAAATCACACTGAACCGGAGTAGAAAGTCAAAGAAAGCATTGAGAGCCTTACAATTATTTTATGCTTAAACTTATTAAAATGTATTTACCTCTCATTTGACATAGGTCATATTTTCTTCCGCTCCCCTTTTAACATTAATTATTTTATAAAACTAACCTTCCTCTCCATTAAACATATTTAAGTGAGTTGTTTTTTAAATGCACGCACACTATCATCTTGTAACCTAGCAATGTAATTAGAGCACTAGCTGACAAAATAAGCTCAGTGAATCATAGGGCATCTAGAATGATCATCTTGGTTGCTTGCGTTGTGGTGCGGAAGCTGTCCTAAATATTTGCCTTGCCCAGATGTCCAAGGCAGGTTCTCAGAAATACAAATGATGTTTCAGCTAATTCACAGGGTGGTGGTTGTGGGGAAAATAGGAAGATGAAGGAACATAAGGTATATCTGCTGTCTTGAGTTATTTATATATAAAAAAATTAAAAGCAGGACATAGATAGATAGATAGATAGATAGATAGATAACTGAAACTGTGTTCCCATCAAAAATAGAAGCAGGATGAGAGACTAAGTTCAGTACAATATTTACAAAGGTAACTTACATTCTGACCCTCCCTTCTGTCCAGTATACCTGGGAACTCAGAAAAAACACAATCAAGCTTATACTAGGAGCCAATGCAATTGGCATATTTCTTTACTTACACTATTTAATTAATAGAAGGACCCCATCAATATTTCTTCATCATGATTGCATTAAGATAGCATTGGGAGTGGCCTGTGGGGTTATTGTTTCTCCTATACCAATTATGTACATTGCTTCTGTGTTCTTTTTTTTCCATTTGCTTTCTGAACATAAGTAAATACTCAGATTTGGGAGGGCCTTGTTTCACTTAACTAAGGGATCGTGCTGATTCAACCAGAGTAAACTTACCAAGAAAATACATTTTACTTTCCATGATCAAGGAGAGCCTACATCTAAGTCAGTTTTAGCTCCAGGGTCTGGGTTCTGGTCATTCATGGCTTTTCAAGGAGTTGCCTAAAAGGCAATAATTCCAAACGCTCATGCTTTTCCCAAGTAACCACTTTGAGAATACATAAAAAGTTCAGGAACAAACTCTTTTCACCCTGAAGCTTTATTCTCTCGTCGCCCACCTGCCTAGCAATTGACCAATGAAGTTAGGATAAGCAAAGAGAGATGGCTTATGATTTCTCAGCAGAACATCCGTTTCTACCAGAGATACAATCAGCATATCCTCTATGGGAAATTATTGTTGATTTTGTTGTGGTAGTCATAGACCACATTCTTCATAGAAATATGTTCTTGGCTCCTAATATGTACCTGTTGCATCTGGCATAGGCTTATTGAATTTGTACGACACTTTGAACATTGCTATTTTAATGTTCATAGTAATCAGCATTATAGTTTACCATTATCAATATCCAGCAGGAAAGTCTTCCTGGCACATAAACATCCAGATGATTTACCTGTTTGGTTTATTAACTCTTGATATATTCTATTACTTTAATCTAGTGTTAATAAACCAAACAGGTAAATCACCAGATGGTTGTGTATCAGGAAAACTTGATATTGGTAATGGTAAACAGTAATTCTGATTATTAACAACAGAAAGGCTCTTGGTGCACCAAAAGCATGCAATTCTGCTTTACATAATATTTCTGTAATCATAATTTCATAAGATCCAAACATCTTTTATAGAATTTTCTTTGCATCTTGGGAAGTAAGACTGGGGTTTTTTTGTGTGCCATTGCTATCATTGTGGTAGCATGGTCTGGTAGAAACTACCTGGTTAGTGTTGACTGGTATTTAGAGTAGAACATACTAAAATAGTTCAAGGCAGAATCTTGTTTTAGTCCCTTTCCCTCCTATTTTATTCCCCTTAAGCCTCCTTTTGGATTCCTATTTCATCTTATGGAGGTGGATAAGATCCACATAGCATCTGTCTACGGTGTGTATTAGCTGGTGGATTGAGGCTATAAGCACACAGGTCCACACTTTTGCACAAACGTCTGGTTTACCCGTCCATCCCATTATATCTATTCATGTAACACACAATTCATGTATGCACTATTTATGTAACATTTTTGTCTCTACATGCTAACAGAATTACTGATTTCCTCCAGCCGGTACCAAACTGTTTTCATTCCCAGAATTGCATAATTTTAATCTAAGATCTGAGGGAGTGGTCAGGTTTTGAAAGTTCATTTTAAATAAGGTTGGGGGCCACAGGAATATCAGGGAATGCTGTTCTAATGGACAGGCTCCATGATATAGAAAGCCCACTTCCTGAGTCCGATCAGATGATACCACTCAATCAATGGGACCGTATCAGACCAACTCTGACATATAGGATGGACAGAAACTATTGAAAGTAAGCGCTCCATCCAATAATAGCTCCTAAGCCATGTAACCAGTGCCTTGAATTACACTCAGAAGACACTTATAGTCATTATTATAGCCCCATGTAGAGACCATAGCCATAATCAAAATGTGAGGTGGCCAAAGATAAGGAAATCCATGTGCCAGGTAGGCATGTAACTTGTGCAAAGGCTCAAGCTGCCACTTGCTGCCTGAGCAGAAGCCACAAGTTCAAGAAATCCCCCAATTATGTACCTGGGCTGAAGGGGGAAGGGTGACCCCACTCAGGACTAAAGAAGGAAACCACTCCAGACTGTGACACCCACAGTCACTGCATCTTGTCAGCAGTGGTGAAATTCAATTTTTTTTACTGCCGGTTCTGTGGGCGTGGCCACAGGATTAAACATCCCCAAGCACAGAATTAAACTTCACCAAAGTTACAATGTAATAAGGGGAGAGGCAGTTTCTGTGAGCAAGGCAATAATGATTAGGCTAGAAACAACTGCCTTGTTTACAGGATTAACTCTGTAAATTAATCTTTACAGGATTAACCCTGCAAAGTGGGGGGGGAGGAGATTTCTTCTAATAACCGGTTCTATAGAACCGGTGCGAACAGGCTGAATTTCACCTCTGCTTGTCAGGTGAACAAGACTATTCTTCCCTAGCCAGACTCGCAAAGCTTCTAGGCATTTGAACAGGATCTTGCCAGCATTACATTATTGTCCCAGGGCCAAGAGGTATAACTGGGTATTATCCGCATACTGATGAAATCAGACCCCAACTGCCAGCTGACTTCACCCAACTGCCTTATATAGATGTTAAACAGGAAGGTGAGAATGTCGGTGATTTCCATCTTGATAACTCACAGAAGTGGCCTTCAGTATACTATTTTGTAGTCCTAGTGTTTTCTGTTAGGTTGTGTTGAAAAGGCAGTGATAGGGCACTGTTGTTCAACACAACAAGATCATCTCTCACAGGAACCATACTGTCCTACACACACATACACACTGAAGCCACTGAGGAGGGATATCTTCTAGGGTTTAAAAGTGAAGTGCTATCAATGTATTGTGAACATTCAATTCTATTTTTCCTTACCATCCAATTCCCTGAGCATTTTCCAAATTTGATAATAGATGAGCAAGAACAATCTCAAAACAATCCTTGTTCTCAAAACAAGATGGGCAGCCTATTTAATAAATACATAAATAAATCTTAAATTAAATCTAGACAAGATGAAGATTCAGTTGATAAATATAATTAAGGAACCAATGTTTATCCTGTTTGGGTCATGATTATGTTCCTTTGAATAAGCAAGTTTGCTGCCTGGAAATATTTCCCAGCTGGCAACCGTGGCAAGGCATCCTTTTACACAGTTATGTGTGCCCACTACAACCCTTCCTAAACCAGTCAGAGGCGGCAGAGGTTATTATCCACTTCTTAGTTATTTCCCATCTTGACTATGCAAGGTGCTCTGGGACAATTATCTGCAAGTTGGCAATAGTAAAAAAAAAAGGTGGCAGCCATGTTGCTAATCATTCCAAGAGGCATGGATCACATGTTGCCGACTCTGATTATTATTATTATTATTATTAT
>JAEANM010012944.1:0-14608 GCA_017656035.1 Myanophis thanlyinensis | reverse complement strand
CACACACACACACACGCACAGAGGCATTCACTGACCAGATAAGGCAGCAACCTAATTCACAAGCAGTGGAGCTAATCCCACGGGGGACGCGGTCTGCTTCCTCAAGATCCACAGGTTGAAGCTACTCACTGCTCCCCAAGACAGGAGCTTGTCATTTCAGATGGCTTTGCCCAAGCAAAGCAGCCTCCAAGTTAACATCAGTGATTTTGTCCTCCAAAGGTTTAGCATAGAAAGATGCATGGGAGAATATTTAATCTGAGGAACCTTGAATTTGGCTTTTTTAAAAAATTCTCTTTTGGATGCTAAAACCCATTGCGATCAACTCCGTCACCCTAACAGTCTGTAATCAATAGATACAGAATGTCTTAGAGCCCACGTTGTATCTTCTCCTGTATAACGCTCATGTTCTCTCTGCCCAGCGAGAGATGGTCTACTGCCTGGAGCACGGGCTGATCTTCCGCTGCGCCAGCCAGTGTGTGGTGGCATTGTCGATCTGCAGCGTTGAGATGCCGGATATTATCATCAAAGCTTTGCCAGTCCTGATAGTTAAGTTGACGCATATTTCAGCCACAGCCAACATGGCCATCCCGCTCTTGGAATTCCTTTCAAGTAAGTCGTGGTGGCCCCTGGAGCCTGCATCTGCCTGTCTCTTTGGAAGGAGAAGCAAAAAGCGCTGAGTCTCTGCTCTTTTGGGAACTCTTAGCAACTCTGAAAAGCTTTTGACAGTGGGATGCGTGAATAGTTGCACTGTCCCTGAAATAGTTGCCCCAACTTGTGCAAATTTCTGGTGCTTTGACAGTGAGAGGGCAGGGAGAATTGGAGGAAAATGGGCAGGAAAGCTCAAACCATTTTAGTTTCTGGAGATCACCAAATTGCTCTTTGCATGTGGGGTTATATTTTCAGTCTCAGCAAGTGAAAGGACTCTAGCTCAGATGTAGCTGGGACTTGGGTGAGAAACCAGCGAAACATACATCTAGCAAGAAGGCATTAGCATGCCACTTCTCTTCCCTGGCCAATAAGGCTACTTGGGAGTCCAGCTGATCTGTCCCGAGGTCAGCTGGACTCCCATGTTCTTGCATGAGGCCAGAACTGGACCAAGCCTGGTGGGCAAGCTGTCCCACGTGGCCCAGCCTTGTGTTTGTAGACCGCTGTTTCTGATTTAGGGTGGTACAGAATCCCAGCCCATTGCAGCTGATTCAGAAACCTTCATCTGTGTGAGTTTTGCAAACCCAGGCAATATGAGGCCATCTCAACTGACCTTATTTTCGTCTCCCTTCCAGCGCTGGCCCGCCTGCCTCATCTCTACAGAAATTTTGCAGCGGAGCAGTATGCCAGTGTGTTTGCCATCTCTCTGCCCTATACAAACCCCTCCAAGTAAGCTGGCTGCTTCATATTAACTCATAACCAAGGGGTCCTTGGTTTTCTGTTGAGGGTTGTTTTGAGACTGGCTTTCCACCACAGAAGAGAAGTTAGGTTTCGATGTCCCAGTCCCATTGTCCCAAGCATGCAGCTGCTTTGTTCTCCCACCTTTTCGGAGGCAGAAGGGGATAGCAATAGCACTTAAAAATTATACACAGCTTCACAGTGCTTTACGGTCCTCTCTAAGCAGCTGACAGTCAGCATATTGTCCCCAACCATCTGGGTTTTCCCTCCGAAGGATGGAAGGCTGAGTCAACCTTGAGCCAGTGAGATTCAAACTGCCAAATTGCAAGCAGCCAGCAGTCAACGGAAAGAGCCTGCAGTGCTGTACTCTAACCACTGCGCCGCCACGGCTTTTATGATGAAGAGGCTGGTGGGTGAATGTATCAGCTGTGGTGAATTTTCTTCCCAGGCAAATCTCCTGTGTATCGGCATGACTTTTGCAGTGTAGACTTCTCTGTAGCACTTCCGTTGGCAGTACAGATCACGCAGGTTGGCCTGGCTGCTTTGCCCCATGCTGTTGTTATTAATTTGATTGTGTCTTTATTGATTTACAAATTGATTGATGGTCTGCCCAAGAGCCCATAGGTCCAGGCCATCAGGGTTACTAAACATCCTTTCTTAACTGTTTGTAGGTTTAACCAGTACATTGTATGCCTGGCACATCATGTCATAGCCATGTGGTTTATCAAATGCCGCCTCCCCTTTCGGAAAGACTTTGTTCCCTACATCACCAAGGTGAGTGGCTTACATAATTAAGAAAGGCCAAGGAAAAGTCCGGCTGCTGCAGCCGTTTCTCAACCCTGGCAGCTTTCAGAAGTGGCTTCCAGCTCCCAGAATGAATCTCCCAGCCCCAGACGCTGCCCCACATTTCCATGGCCTTTGTTGCGGGGGCTGTTGTCATTGTGACTTGCTTACAGTTAGAGAGGCTGGGAAGATTTTGCTTGGGGTGACTTTGCAGCTCAATCTGGCTATTGCCCTTCCAGGAGTAGAGGACAGAGGGACTGGCCTTGAAGGTCAGGGGGGAGAGCCGCTGCAGGGCCAAGGAGCCTCATTCACCTGAAGAGGAAGGGGGGGAGGGGGAAGCCCAGTCTGATTTGCAAGATTTGGTTCTTCTGGCTGTTACAATAAAAATAGCCCTTGGTACATGGCTGTGGTGCCCTCATCTGGTCTTCCTTGCAGGGCTGGCACCAGGTGCCCTGGGGTGTGTGTGTGTGTGTGTTCAGCTGGGAGTGTTGTGCTGAGACGCCTCCTGCATCCTCTCTGTCATACACTCCCCCCCTCCCTTCTTGGACAGGGCTTGCGGTCGAACATCCTCCTCTCCTTTGATGACACCCCAGAGAAAGACAGTTTCCGGGCTCGTAGTACCAGTCTGAACGAGAGACCCAAGAAGTAAGTTGGTCCTGAGGGCAGGAAGGGCTCTCCTCTCGCTTTGGCAGCAAGCAGGTACAAGCGGTTTCTGCAAGAAGAGCTTCCCCCGGCCTCTGCCCACTCGCTCTGGCTGGATGGGGGCTGCAACGCATCTGGAAAGTATGGGCCGAATGCAGAGAAGAACTCGCGTTCACCCTCTTGGGTCGCCTGCTCTCTTATCCCCACGTCTTGAGGAGGCTAAGGAGCTCTAGAGGCATCTTAGTTCTTCTCCCAGTTCTGACAACCATCAGAGTGGGATGCCAAATGGAGACCGTCGCACCCTTCTGCATAGTATAGTCCAGTGGTGGCGAACCTATGGCATGCGTGCCAGAGATGGCATGCAGAGCCCTCTCTGTGGGCACGCACGCCATTTCCCCAGCTCAGCTCCACTATGTTTTTCCGTGGCATTTCTTGCCGTCGTTTGCAGGAAATAGAAGTTTCCCTGCAAATAACAAAACAGAAGCTCGTGAAAGAAAAAGATCTCACCTCTTGCAGAGCTGCCGGTGTTGGGATGCCCCATCTCCTGCCAGCCAGCTGGTCTTTGGGTCTCTGCCACATATGCACATGTGCTTTGAAGTTTGGGTATGCATGTGTGCATGCAGTTTGGGCACTCGGTGTGTAAGAGGTTCGCCATCACTGGTATAGTGTTTGTGAGTCAGGTTAAATCACAATAATTGGAACGTCTTGAATCAATCCTTCTCATTTCCCCTTTTTTGCTGTGGTTTTGTTACCGCTAACTTGACTGAATATTTTATTCTCATCAAGTTGAAATATTGCTGATTTGCCAATTTAGGTTGGAATTGGGATAATAGAGTCTCCACGAACTGTTTCCAAAAACTCTTGGAATCTGTTCCTCTCCAAAGGAGAGAACCTCTTGATTAGAGATTAAGGGCTCTTATGACTTGCTTCTAAACAGAACACCCACCAGAGACCCCCAAATATGACTAAATTGTAGCCAGACTTGGTATGTCTTCATAGAAGCAACTCAGGTACGAGAGACAGAATGTGTTTGTCTGCCTGGTAAGAAATGCATTCGCGCAGCTCCTGATGTCTTCCTCAGGTGGTCTTCTTCTTAGAGTCTAGACCAGAGTGATTCCCACTCAGAAAAACTCGCTTGCTTTGAAATGAAATAATTTTGTTTGGCAGTAGGAAAAATGCAGTCATTCTAATGCTCAGTCTTGGGGTTGTCCTGCTTCAGCCCTGCAGTTGGTTTCCCCGTTGAGTGGGGAGCTTCCTTGTGACTTTGTGGGTTACTTGGGGGGGGGTCACCTCCGAGGTCTGTGGTCCTGCCTCTGCCCACGCAGTTGCGTAAGGGGCTTCCTTCTCCAACCCACCTTAACATTCGAGCTGCCACTTCCAAACTGCCTTTGTGTTAATTTGCGCTAATTTCATCTGGTTGTGTGTGGTTGGTTTGTGTTCTGTTTTATTTGGGGTTTGGGGTAACACCAAACAGTCTGGAGCAAACGGGCTTGTTGTGTTTAAAATGTTCATGTTAAGTTTTTCTTGTTTTTTAATTCCCTTCCCTCCTTTTTTTTTTTTTTGGCCTTTTTTCTTCTGTTTTTTCTTCTTTTCCTTCTTTTCTCCACTGTCTTCTGGGGCTTTTGTGGCCTTTCACATCCCATCCTTCCAATTATTTCCCTCCTGTGCAATCACGCCTCTTTGGTTCTGATGCCGCTTTGCCCTTAGTAGCTTTAAAGTAGCCAAAAATGCCAGGCCCAACTTGAATCCGTCTCCTCCCGTGAGAGCCCTGAAGGATCCCTCGGCCGTTGATGCCTTCCGCTCCCGCAGCATCAGTGTGTCTGACCATGCAGCCCACAGGTAGAGATGCTGGGACGGGAGGAGGAGGAGGAGGAGGGCGAAGAGCAAGGGGGCCTCTGGACGGTGCATGTTGGGACTCCTGCTTGGCTTCCTGATGCCCACCCTCACACCAGCTTTGCCAGCATGTTGGTGCATGTTTCAGGATAACGGTCTGAGTTCGGTTTGGTTGGCTTGGGTTGGTTTGGTTTGGTTTGGTTTGAAGAGACCATGCTGTTGCTTGGCCAGATATTCCCTCTCTCCCTCTCACCCCCCCCCCCGGGTCCCCATTTCTTAGGTTATGTATGACAGGTTGCGGTTGCTTCTGGCTTAAACCTTTCAAATGGTGGTTATTCCATGGCCGAAATGAAAGCATCCGGTTTGCTGGGCCTGTGCTTCGTAGTATCATGTGCTTCAAAACCTGTGCAGATACTACAGGATGGAATGGAAATGGGGACGTGGAACTTGAGATTTTTTGAGAATGAACTGTTCAGGTTTGCCACCTCAGACTCTTAGTAGTTTTGTGTTTGGTTTAAGCAATTTAAAACAAGGAAGGCATTCAGAATGCATCTCTTTCGTATCCAAGGCAAATAACATTCTCTGCAAGAAAAATCCGCTCGCCTTAGAAATTAGACATTTATTCTCTGCCACCTGAAGGCTGACCCCCACCCTGATCTTCACACTGATGAAGCATCATGTTCATTCAGATTACCCAGCCTTGTCAGAGCTAACCCTGATTCCCTTCAGTCAATGTTTGACACTAGTTTGGAAGATAATCATAATTGGTGCTGCTTTATTGTATCACTAACCAATTGTGAGGAAGAGAAAGAAAGGGGGGATTTAGGAGCCTCCAATCTCATTTTAGGCATCAAAACTTTATCTGTGGTGGCTTCTCAGGTATGTTTGGCAGGGGTGGCCTTCAACAACTACTGAGAAGCTGGGTGGGGAAGGGCCAGCCCTGCAGAGAGGAAGCCTAGTTGCTGATGAACTGGAACATGATCATCGATTATGGTACCCTAAATTCAACAGCTTTGGGAACATTTGGGGCCGTCTTTGCTTAACTGGGAAAAAAGACTCAAGAACTGGGGGGGGGGGGGAGGAGAGAGAGAGAGAGAAAGGAAGGCGTGAGTGGCAGGAAGGGTTTTCCTGCAGACAACAATGATCAGGTGGCGGTGAAAGAACAAGTGAAGAACAGCCATCAGAGCCAACCCAAAATCAGGCCGATGTGCCTTGAATAAAATTCTGCACCTTCAGAACTTGTTTGTGAAATAATTCTGCTTCAGGGGAGCGGGGGGGGGGGGGGGAGGACACAGGGAATTATGTGGGTCTCTGCAGGATACGATAAAATAAGATGGCAGTCAAAACACTGTGCAATCACTCTCTGCCTGCCTGCTTTTAATGTGTATTGCCCCGGGGCAGCCCCCAGGTTTTTCATATGGGGCAGACCTTGTGTTGGGTGCGCATTTCATTTTGAGCCAGGACTCACCGGCAGGTTGTGAGTGGAAGAGGCCCTGCCCTGGCCAGGAAGGAGACAGGATTAGTTTTGATTTGAGCATAACGGTCTAAAGAACGGCTGCGGTGTCCTGGGGGGGGCGGGGTTGTGTGGTCCCAGGACCCCCTTTTGTGACCTTCTGACCAGCAAAGTCAATGGGGAAGCCAGGTTCACTGAACCACCATGTCGTTCACTTAAGAACCACAGTGATTCACTTGACAACTCTGGCAAGAAAGGGGGTAAAATGGGGCAAAACCCGCTTAAAAGCCGTTTCACTTAGCAATCAGATTTTGTGCTCGGTGGAGTTCTTAAGTCCAGGGCTACATATCTGCACACTATTGGCTATTAAGCCAACATGCTTTAATTAATATTAAATACTTAATACAGGTATTAAATACAAGACTTCCCCCCAATATCAGACTCGGTGGACTTGAGCATCCCAACCAGGGGAGCCATCCGGGGGCCTTGCAGGGCTCTTCTTAGGGGGTTAGAACTGGGGGAGAGGAAGCAAGTTGCGGCCCCCCTGGCTTGCCTGGAAGGGGGAGAGAAATTTTACTGATTTTCGGCTCCTGCCTTTGATTCAGTAGGAATCTTTCTCTTTGCATTTTTGGGAGGTATTTCAGTTTGATTCCTGTAGCTTTTTCTTTTACAAGATAAATTTATTTTTTGTGTACATAATTATCCCGTTTAATCCTGAATTGGCCCCCTGAAATCCACCCCCCTTGCCGCTGAATCGTAGACAAACGAGAGTCCTGAAAAGGACCCGTGCTCAGTTCTTGCCAGTTACTCTCTGATGCCATCCGGCCGAGCCCTTCTCTGCTTCCGGGAATAGATGAAATAGCCACTCATTTGCTCTTCTCCCTGCATCTGCTTCCGGGCCCTTGACTTCCGGGCTCCCTGAGCCAGTGAGAGCCTGTCACCACTGAATGGGACCTATTTGCCCACAACTCAGCCTGCTGCATGCTTAACGGAATTTGGGGACCTTTTCCCTTGGGAGATTACAACCTTCTGCCTGCCCCCCCCCCCCCCCTTTTTCCAGCCGGATACAGACCTCCATCACCAGTTCCAGCCTGGGCTCTGCCGATGAGAACTCCATGGCTCAGGCAGACGACAACCTGAAGACCCTCCACTTGGAGCTCACCGAGACCTGCCTCGACATGATGGCCCGATACGTCTTTTCCAACTTCACTGCTGTGCCCAAAAGGTTGGAGTAGCTGCTCTTCTCTGGTGTTTGCACAGGGTTCTTCCCAACACCTGAAGCACTAAGGGCCGGGCTTGGTGCAGACTCTAGTCTCTGCCCTGAGGCGGCACTTCCATCTGATCATCAGCACCTCAAATCAAGAACGATGCTTGAAGAGATTGTTTCTCAGGGAGGAGGGAAAATCAGTTGGGAATCGTGGCTTGTTGACTGTATTCTTTCCTTCCAGAGGTGGGAGTGGGATTGAGAAGGGGTTTTTGGCCGAAAGTTTAAATGAATATTGAAATCTCCCTATTGAGAGAGACTTAGATAGCATCTTTATCCTTGTTTTCTGGGGGCCTTTAGGTCTCCAGTTGGCGAGTTCCTCTTGGCTGGAGGGAGGACCAAGACCTGGCTAGTGGGTAACAAGCTTGTTACAATCACTACAAGTGTTGGGACAGGAACCAGGTCCCTCCTGGGCCTTGACCACGGAGAGCTCCATAATGGCGCAGAATCCAGGTAAACTCACTAGCTTTTCGCATCCTTTGTAAAGTAAGAGGGTCAGAAAATTAATGACAGTGTTATAACTGCAAGGGAAGGTGGAGTTTTTGTCCAGATTTTAAACGCTGGCATTGTTTAGCTCAGGAGGATGCATGCTCCCAGAATTCTCCAGCCAGCACATCTAAACTTTGGCAAGTTTAGATTAATCTTGGCAGATTAAGTTAGTTCTCTGCAGTGTTCTGCCACCATTAATTCGCTTTTTCACAGTAGCACAACAACAGAAAATGGTGCTGTAAACGAATCTGCCAATTTTAATTATAATATCTGTATGCTTTAAATATTGTGTTACATCACAAGCAAACAAATGTGCTTGCCATTGATGCATCTGCCCAATAAATATTCTGTCAGATATGGACCTAGGAAGCATATTCTCCGCATAACCTCCAAGTCCACCTTGCCCTGCGTTTCCTGTTTTGACTGGCAGTTGCTAGTTGATCACTAGACTGATTTCCCAAGGCATGAACTGGGAATCCCTCCCAACTGTTAAAACAACATGAATTCCATACATACGTTGTTACATGCACGCATCAACCTGGCACCAAAATTAAGCTTCCACATGCATCCATCACGAAGTCCTCTCGCCAGTCTCGCCCTGCTTTAGTGCCCGGGGAAAAGCCAGGCCTTAACGTGCTTTTGGGAAGAGGGGAGGCCTGCTGAACTTCAGGGGCGGGGGGAGGGTGCTCCCGCTTCCTTGATCCCATAGGATGGCAGTGTTTAAGGAAAAGGACTAGGAGCGTGCCCACCCGATCTGGTCTGGTGGGACGGGCAGATGTCCTTGGGGGTAAGAACTGGAAGGCACTTCGATTTGCATCTAGGAGAAAATGGAGGGCCAGTGCAGCTCATGCAATAAAAGTGTTACATGGGCAAATGCAGGGGCTCCCCTCACTGCCTGCACCCCCAGATTCTAGAACACTTGTAGTTCCTGGGTGGTCTTCAAGGGCAGCCCCATGTAGAATGCCTTGCAGCGATCCAGGCAAGAAGTGACCAAGGCCTCCCAGTCCAGGGAAAAGCACAATTGGTGCACCAGGTGAACCTGTGCAAAGCAGGCACCCCAGCCATGGCTACCCCCCTGCTCCTAAGAGCACCCCACATTGCACACCAGCTTGAGCCTGGGGGGCAAAATTGGCAGGAGGGGGTCTTGCCAAGGTTGCGTCGAAGCCTGTCTGTAAATCCTGAGCAGGACTCCTTCCTATAAATGCTGCCAGGTTCAGGTTCAGTCCCAGAGAATCTCCTCTTTCCTCATGCATTGACAACAAGATTATTTCTGATTCCCAGTTCAGATCACAGCTTGCAAGTGAGACAGTCAAAGGAGGCCCCGGCAAAACTCGAATCGCAGGCTGGCCCACAGGTGGTTCGAACCCGCAACCGAGTCAGGTCCATGTCAGGTAAGGAGCCTCCCAGAGTCTCTGAAACACTCAAATGAATTTAGGGTCAGGAAAATATACTTGGGATTGTGGTGGTTAAGCTGGGCTGAGCTGGGAGCCTTTGTCCCTCGAAGGAGATCCTGCCGTGAAACAAGTGAACGGACAATGTTGGGCTGGGATCCCGGCCCCTGGTGACCCTGCCAGCAGAGATGCAGCTTCCTTTTTCAGTGTTGGGTGAGTCCGGGAAGGCGCCTTCTTGGAGGGGAGCCCGGATTCCTCCCAGGAAGAGGAGCCGGAGCAGCTTCCCAGCGCCTGAATGCTGGCGGCCTCCACAGGGCCAGCGGCAGGAATTGACTTTGCTTGGAAATGATGGTAGCCACTACAACTCCCATTAAAACCCAGTCAAGGTAGCTAGGGTTACTGTGACTGATGGGAGTGGTAGTCCAGAATGTCCAAAAGGAATCAGGTTGCTAATCCCTGCCCTAAATAAGAGGAAGGCGTTTATCAGCTGAATCTCACAACATGTTCAATCTGGTTATCAAAGGCTGCATTGTGGTGTCTTTTTCACCTGAGCCCAACTTCAGAGTCTGCCTTAACACAGAGGACAGAGTGAGACCTCTGGGCTTCTGCCTGGATGGAGCCCTAGAGGTTCACGGGCGCCATTTTCCTCCCCCCTTCTGCCCCGAGGGGAGAAGAACCGAAAGCCTCCTGTAGAGAGGAGTGGAGTGGGCCGGTTGCTGGGTCTGGTGCAGCCCGGGAGCCAGGCTCCTCTGAGCTGCTTGGAATGCCCAGGAAGAGGGAAGGGAGGGCGCCTGTGCCTGTGCCTGTGCCTGTGCCTGTGCCTGGCAGGGGGTGGGGGTGAATGCGTGGCTTGCTGCGAAAGAAAGAAAGAAAGAAAAAGGGGATAGGCTGGAGGAACTACGTCCGCCTGCCCTACTAGCAGGGAAATTGTGCCTGTGTTTTCAACTCCAATCTTGGGAAAGGGGTGGGCCAGGCTGGGGTTGTCCCTTCGGTGTTGCTCCTCCTGTGCTTCCATTCAGCCAGAAACCAAATGCAGCTCCATGACTTCCTCTCTTGTGCAGGAGGCCATGCTTTGCGGGTTGGTGCTCGGGACAGCTCTGCCTCTCACTTCTCAGCCGGCACGGGACCCCAGGCGCCCCCAAACTCTCCTGCTCCCCAGACTGAGAAGGCCAACCTGGCTGCTTATGTCCCCCTCCTGACGCAAGGCTGGGCAGAAATATCAGTGCGGAGGCCAACAGGTAGGGGCACCGAGGTAACTAGCACTGGGAGTCCCAAAGGTGCTTTTGTTTTCAAGAGGCAACTGGACTTTCTGGTTTTTCTTTGAAGACATTTTGCTTCTCATCCAAGAAGCTTCTTCAACTCTGACTGGATGGTGGGGAATGGAAGGATTGATACTCCTTGCATTCAAAAGAATACAAATGACCAGCTGTCTGCTACGAGTACAAATCCTTCCATTCCCCACCATCCAGTCAGAGCTGAAGAAGCTTCTGGGATGAGAAGCAAAATAGCTTCAAAGAAAAACCAGAAGGTCCAGTTGTCTCTTGGGAAAAAAAGCACCGGTTTGGGACAACCATGGCCTGGGTGACGGGGAATCTCCATGTACCTTTAGCACAGGGAGTGTGTCTTCATAGGCCTGCCAAGGGAATGGGGACAGCTGGGAGAGGAGTGGGGGCTGCTCTCCATCAGGGGGCTCTGCTGATATTCCTCTTCCAGAGG
Source organism: Myanophis thanlyinensis (assembly GCA_017656035.1). Classification (NCBI taxonomy): domain Eukaryota; kingdom Metazoa; phylum Chordata; class Lepidosauria; order Squamata; family Homalopsidae; genus Myanophis; species Myanophis thanlyinensis. The sequence continues at coordinate 3,654 of JAEANM010012944.1, read as the reverse complement.
GTTGTAGAGAACAGAAGGTGATCCTGCTGGCACTTTCAAAGGGATCCAGTCTGGAACTGGGCTGGGAAAGAAGTCCTGGTTCCTAGAAGGGCAACCTTCAGTCAGACTTGATTAGGGTTGATCAGATTCTTTGGAGAGATGGAATGTAGCCAGTCTAGCCACCAGCCAGGTTGGGATATCCGGGTATTCCTGGAGGGATAGATGGGTCAAAATTGTCCAATTGTACCAAAAGAAACTTCTTCTAACTCCCTTAGAGGGGAGTTCTGTCCTTCCCTTCCCAGATGAGGCTGCCCAGCTTGATGGGGCTCTCCCTGGCTGCGTTCTTCCCTTTCCTCAGGTAACACCAGCTGGCTGATGAGCCTGGAAAATCCGCTGAGCCCCTTCTCTTCCGATATCAACAACATGCCCCTGCAGGAGCTCTCCAACGCCCTGATGGCAGCCGAGCGTTTCAAGGAGCATCGCGAGACAGCCCTGTACAAGTCCCTCTCAGTCCCCTCCTCGAGCTTGACCACGGGAACGGGCAAGCCCTCTCTCCTGCAGCGCTCCCACACAGGTGAGGCAAAGCCCGGGAGGCCTGATGGGCCAGCCCACTGCAGCGCATGGGGGGCATGGCTAGTCCCAAGCTGGCTTCACTTCAGAGTGGTTGTTTTGCATACAGAACTTTGAAAGAGCCTCAGTCTTCCTAAAAGAAAGACTGGGTTCCTCTCAGGATAGTCTGGGAGCTATAAATAATCATGTTGAAAGTCTCTTAAAAAGCCATCAAAAACACCGACTGAATAAGTTCAAGCCTTCAATGTAGAAATGTAGGAAAAAATGTAAGTTCAATAGATGTGGATTCATACATTGATTGATTGACATGGGCCATAAAAGTAGCAGAAGACCTTTCTTGCTACTCTCCCAACACAAAGCTAAAATCGGCATTATCTCTAGCCAGAATTTGTGTTCTTTGGCTGGATGCACATTGGAACAAGATGTTCTATGGGAAGCATATTGAATTGCCCAGCGAATGCCTGCTTTTGCCTTGGCTGACTTCACTTCAGTCTGTGGTGCAGCCCACATACTGTGTGGGTTCTTGGAGAGTTGTACACGCAGTTCATACTTAATGGCCACAATTGGGCCTAGAATCTCAGTCATTGAGCGAAACGGTTGTTAAGTGTGACTACTTTGCTCAACAACTGCAGTTCTGGCACTCATGTTGCAATCATTAAGTGATGCTTGGATTAAATGGACTGAGTCTCTGGTAAAGAGCACAAGTGCCTTTCGGGGTGGGTGGGTGGCTGACTCTGCTCAGGCGCTGAAAATCCTCCCTGCTGAAATCCAGGCAAGATTTTCAGCCCCCGAGGAAGAGGCCCTGGCACTCAGCCAGCGCCAGGCTTCCCAGTGCCTCCCCCAGGGGCCCCAAGGCACCCCGTGCTCCTTTGCCAACTGCCCTGTCTCTCTGCTTGGATTGCAGCTCCCTCTTCCCTTTAGGGGCTGGTTGACAGAGCTGCCAGCCAAGAGATATCCCTTCCCCTCTGGGCGGCTCCTTCCGTTATGACACCCTGCAGGAGGATATCCGTTCTCCTCCGTGCACGGAAGGGGCTCCAGTTGGGTGCAGGAACAGAGCTCGGGAAGACTTTGGTTCCCCTCCGCTCACAGAATGCCTTTGGCGGGTCAGGAATAGAGTTCAGATCTTCCGCCCTAAGTTGAAGACCTCCTGTAGTCCATGTGTGGAAGTCCCAGGATTCCCCAGCTATCACTTGTGGCCAGCAGTCCACCTAATCTTAAACTTGCTAAGGTTGAGAAACTCTGCCTTAAAGATGCCAGTCCTGTCCTCCCTGGGTAGGGCCATTATTTTTAGTGTTGGGCTGCAACTGATAGCAAAGCCTGGAGTAAAGAGCTGCGTTCAGAAGTAGAAGAGATGTTTGGGCCTCAAGAACCAGAAAGCTTAAGAAGAAAAACGAAGTCTCTCCTGATGCTTCCAGTGCATTACTCACACCGTAGATGTGTTGCAGGGCAACATCAGCTGTTGCAACTCATTGGTCTGGTGCTCCTGCACCTGCTTCTCAGCTAGAAGGGGATCAGCCCCCCCGCCCGCCCCCCCTGCCCTTGTGCTTCATCTGCCAGCTTCCTCCGGGTGGCCCTCAGTCAGGCAGAAGCGGGCCCCAGCTCCGTCTGTCTCTGAGCAACCCAGCAACCTCTCGGGACACCCAGGCTCAGCCCTGGCATCACGGCTGCCATGAACCCCGGCCTCCCCTCTGGTCTCAGTCGCAGAAGCCCAGGACCTGCCCTCTCCTTTGTAGGGGAGCCTGTACTTAATTGGCTGCAGGTCTAGTGAGGGGCCTACATTTCCTCCAGGAAGACAGTAGAGCTGGCTGCTGGTGCACATGTGTGTAATTTCAGCCCCAGGGTAGATCAGCACTATGTCTCTTTCGTGCCTGTGGCCCTTCAGCAATACCCTGAAGTTAAAGAGCCTACTCCATTACTGGCCCATCTCCGGAGCTGAGAGAACGGGCAGCTGTGCTGGTTTTACTATCTCCAGCAGGCCTGGGATGGATATCGGTTGCTATCCCTCTTCTGTCTCCTTACTGGTGGACAGACAGTCAAATGTCTTTTTTCCCCTTGTATGATCTCCCGTCAAGGGCCATGGTGGCTCCTGTGGTTAGAACGCTGGTCTGACAATTGGCAGTCTCGCGCTCGAGACCTGTTGCTGCTGCACGGCTGGGTGAGCTCCCATCATGTGCTCCTGCTCCTGCTGATCCAGTAGTTTGAAGATGGGTGACACATGGGTACCACTTTGATGGGCAACTTTATGGGGACACAGAAGAGACCCACAAATGGGCGTCCCTTGGACAACAGTGACATCAACAGGCAAATCCTTTACTGTTTCCAACATGGCCAATTTTTCCAGTCTTTCAATGAATGTGTTTTCCATGTGGTGCATTGTCTTGGCCTTGAAATCCGACAGCCAGAGCAGCCTCTGCAAATGTAGCTTCTTATCTGGTGTAGGGCTCAGTGGTTACAATGCTCCCATTTGAGAAAGATGACAAGACTCTTGGGTCTGGCCTGTGGCAGTCATCCCAAAGTAGCTTGAGAAATGATCTCAAATGCAGGAAAAGCCTTCTGTGCCCTCCAGGCCACCATCACTAAGCTGGTTCAGCAGCCCCCGGTTGCCATGCGAGAGAGGAAACCTCAGCCACAGTGTAGGAGAAGAGGTGGAGCCAGGAAAGGAATCCCTCTGGAGTCCTTAGGTTCCCACAAGCCCTCCAAGTCCAGCCCCCCCGCCCTAAATACTGTCAACTCTGATCTAGTGCCATTTTAGTTCTGACCTGTTAATGGACTAGATTCTTGGTGCATAGACATAAATTGGAACTAAATGTGGGCTCCCAATTTTTTGGGCCTGACACCAAGGTTGGCTAAGGGAGGCAGTTGGATTTCTTTGGAGGAGATGCCGCTTCAAGTTTCCTCTTTTCTACAAAGGGATCCTTCCTAATGAATTTTCACTGCCAAGGCCATGGTGGAAGAGCCGTTTCATTCTAGGGTCCACTTGAAAAGGGCCAACCTGTAGTCTAAAGCAGGGCTCTCCAACCTTGGCAACTTTTAAGACTTGCGGTCTTCAACTCCCAGAATTCCTCAGCCTGCTTTGCGTTGCTTTGCTTTGCTTTGCTTTGCTTT